>QFDX01001636.1:0-11932 GCA_003315875.1 Lactifluus piperatus
GACTCCTCACATTCCTTTGGCCCCGGTTCTCAGTCCTCGGCAATCTCGATCCCCATAATCTCAACATTCCACTCAGCATCACAATCTGGGCACATCCACCTCGTGATGTTCCTCCAGTGTGGTGTCAATATCGATGTTCGGATCAGGGACGGGAGTACTGCATTGCACCTGGCATCTGGGAATGGGAAGCTTGATGTTGTGCGGTTCTTAATAGAACAAGGAGCCGATATCAAGGCCACTGATAATAAAGGTTGGAATGCATTGCACACTGCATCACAAAACGGACATCTCGATGTCGTGCGACTATTATTTCAATCCGGCGCATCCATTGATGTACGGAATGGCATCCAGGAGACTCCGTTGATGATGGCGTCGCGACAAGGACATATCGATATTTCCCGCTTCCTAATCGACCAAGGTGCAAACATAAGTCCCCAAAACAACCAGAAATCTATCCCGTTACACTTCGCATCACATGAAGGACACCTTGACCTCATACGACTGTTTCTAGACCGTGGTGCGAATGTGAATGCACGGGGAGAAAACCTTGCAACTCCGCTGCACCTCGCTTCGGCTACTGGGCAAATAAAGGTCGCACAGCTACTGGTTGAACATGGTGCCATTATCGATTCTCGTAATGACCTGGAAGAGACATCTCTTCATATGGCAGCCGGAATAGGGAGCATAAAGATAGTACGCTTCCTACTCGAGTCAGGAGCGAATGTGGGCTCCATCAACGGCGAGGGCTGGAGTGCGTTACATACAGCGTCATGGGATGGTCACCTGGAGATTGTGAAGTTATTGCTCAAGCACGGTGCGAATGTGGACTCGCGAAATCACTTCAATCAAACTGCAGCAGACTTGGCATCGGACAATGACCAAACCGAGGTTGCAAGCTTTCTAGCGGAGTACGAGGGAGACGAGAATATTCGGAACCTCATATGCTCAACTACGTCGGACACGACACTATACCGCTCTGATGATGATGATGATGAAGGTGATAACACGGGAGAGACTTCACTGCACAGTGCGGCAGAGGAGGGGAAACTTGAGATTGTGCGGTCGCTCGTCGTACAGGGAGCAGATGTCAATGCACTCAATGCTGATCAGAGAACACCACTGGATCTCGCGTCGACAGAGGGACATTCCGACGTTGTGCAGTTACTCATTGAGCACGGCGCGGAGGTGGACTCACGGGACGATCTTGGGTGGACACCGTTACACAACGCATCTCGATTCGGGCATATTGATATCGCACGTTTCTTGATTGATCGTGGTGCAGATGTGAATGCCAGGATGAAGGATGGTTGGACCCCCATACATCTGTCAACGGAACATAGCCATCTCGAGATCGTGAACTTGCTCCTTGAACGGGGTGCAAATCTTGTGCTTCGCACGGAGGAGGGTCGAACTGCACTCCAAATGGCGACAAGAAAGGGGTATCGGGATATTATACAACTGCTCATTGAGCATGGCGCAAACAAGAATAGTGCTTAAGGTTGGAGGAATCGCTGTATTGGCACCGATGCGAAGGCTAACTGACTCATTGATTTCAGTGTTTGATGATACGGACTTGGAAGTAATGTCGTTCAGCTCTGCGAGTGGCGCAATAGGTTCTGCCAGTCTCTTCTTTGACGGGCAGAAGTTTCTTATGATTTAGTGCTTTATATTTTCGGATATGATAGAACCTATGACATGGGTTGATAAATATGGCCGAGGAAGGTGACTCATCATGGAGGGGTGAAGTTTAGAGGGTGGTGTTACTACATCAGGTCGTCGGGGTATATTTTTCTGCAATCCAACAGTCGCCCGCGTTTGGTTACTCTTTCTCCGAACCCTCAAACGTTTAACACTTCTCATAGTAGGTCAATACTTTCGTGCCTCGGCCCCTGATACTTGGTCGGCCTCCTGGGATTGAAGGAAACACTGATATTTCCAGTCACATGCCAAAGGATTGCGAGATTTCTCGGAGACGGGATACTAGTAGTAGGCACAACCAAGGACAACAATAACATTTGAAGGGATAGTGATACTGTTTTCTACTAGCATAGAGGATCAACAACAAAATCCTGCTTTATTAATAAGTAGCGTACAAATGAAATAATTCAATCAGTTTGTCCGAGTGGGCCATCATGACGGCGATGACGGTGAGCTCGAGATAGCTTGCAAGTCATTTGTCCTTTTAACACACTGAAGCAGGACATGCGGCTGCATTTTATGGATGTGGTCTAGGACAAAGACTGCGCCTCGCCTTCTGAGCTAAGAAGTAGCCACTGGCAGTTGAAGATGTCAGATTGCCAGCGAAAAGACGGTGCAATAAGTCACCCAATTCCAGATCTCCAACGTAAGTACTGATCTAGTGCTGCATACTATTAGAGCTCCCTTTACACTATGGAAAACGAATGGCATCACTGGCACTGCTGACTCGGACACCTTCCAGTGTCCGACACAGCAGGGTCAAATACTTAATCTCGGGTGATGCAACAGTGAAGCTGACACATTCAATTATAGATTGCTATTGCTTACCCTCAGTCGTTATAATGAACGAACGGGGGTGTTCTCTATTGTAGTGCAAGTCGGGGCGTATTGAGTTCGAGAGATCAAAGATAAGATAAAGGAGAGACGATAACGTGCCGAGAGTCCCGATCTTTATCACACAACGCGGGACGGCTCATTGGTTTGGCTTGACGTGGCGCGAGGAAGGTAGGGCTCGGCAGAAAGAGAGAGAAGAGCAGAGAATAGAGGGGGGGAGAAGAGCACACAGGGAGGCCGAGTCCAGAGCGAGGCGTTCTCAATGGGATGCCGATCATTCAAAGGTAACGCGAGGGGATATAAGTACAGTACGCCCCAATGCACTTGAAATATGAGGTAAACTTGTCCTATACTGTAAGTAGAAGCCGGGGCGTCGCCGCGCGGTCTCCTCAATGACAGGGTGCAAATCCCGAAGAAAATATAGCTACTCGTAGCGACCAAAAGTGAAGGCGCTTATGTAATAGAGTCATCGGAGACACATCCTGCGTTCTGATTTTAAACAACATTGACATTGAAATTCTTCTCATAAATGCCTCGAGCTAAGACTTCTCGACGTGAGCTTGACACACCCACAAAAAATCGCATCATTGGATACTACCTTGCCACAGGAAATGCCACTGCTGCTGGTCACAATGAAAATGTTCCCCCACGGACAGCACAACATCTCATCCAATGCTTCAAAGAAACAGGTTCAACTGCAAACAAACCACGTACTGGACGACCAAGCAAGCTGACTGACTACGATAAGCGTCAAGTCATCCGCACTGCCAGGAAGAACCACCGTATGCCCCTTACTGAACTCACAAACCAAATTCCGACAAAGGTCTCTGTCAGTAGCATCAGAAGGGTTCTTGCGGCACAGGGATATCATTGGCGAGTTGCACGAAAAGTCCCATTCCTCACCCCACATCATAAACACCTTCGACTCATTTGGGCCAGGATGAACAAGAACTTAACAGCTCAAGATTGGAATCGCATCATTTTCACGGATGAGTGCTATGTGTGGGTCAATGACAAGTGTGGTCGCATTTTCGTCACCCGGCAGAAGGATGAACGGTGCCTTGATGAATGTTTGGTCCCAGCCTTCAAGCAATCAACTGTATGCGTTATGTTCTGGGGAGGTGTTGCAGAAGGCAGGAAGGGGCCATTGATTGTTATGGAATACCCAGGAGGGAAGGGCGGTGGAATGAACTCAAAGCGCTACCAAGAACAGGTGTTGGAAGGGCCTTTTTGGGCTTTTTACACTCATTTGAAGCAGGAGAGGAGGTCTATTCAATTTCAACAGGATGGTGCCCCATGTCACCGAAGCAAATCGACGATGAAGTGGTTTGGTGATCACCACATACCCCTATTTTTCCATCCACCCAATTCCCCCGATCTCAATCCCATTGAACCTGTATGGCTTGAACTCAAACGCATCTTACGTGGTCGACGGCATACCCCAACAACAATTGAGCAACTCAAGACTGCTGTTCTCACGGCCTGGGAGGAGATTTCAGTTGAAACCATTAACAAGCATATCAGTAAGATGCCAGATCGTGTATCTGCAGTTTTAGCAGCAAAGGGCGGTCATACCCGGTTTTAATTTTGTAGATATATTCTTTAGATCCTGGTTTCTATGTTCAATAAATTTTATGTCTAGATAACAAAGCGTTACTGTTTAAATGTAGGTAAAGTTGAGAGGCATCACGGAAAAAAAATCACGTGCGCCATCACTTTTGGTCGCTACGAGTATATCGAGGTAAAATGCGATGGGCAGCAACAGTTTGAGTGCCGGTTGGAGAGCAGTGGTGGTAGAGGGCGGCGTGCAGAGGTGGCCAGTTGGGGAATAAAGAAGCGAGAAGAGTAGAGCTCAGCAAAGTAGGTAGTGAGTAACAGAAGGAGATCGGTCAACGGCGTTTGGTATATTACAGTTCAGTCGTCTTGGGAAATCCCTGAGGGGCCAAGACCACTGTTGGAGAGACAATCGAATGTACTCGTAGGGGAATAGGCGGGGCCCACGCGGCGCGGCGCTCGAGGCAGGATCGCCTTGGTTCGAAACTGAAACTGGACGAAAGTCATGGACGCTCCGTCGTCTTCTCGGTTCCGCTCCGAGGCTCCGTTTCCCGAGGAGTTTTCGTTCCGTTCGAGCCCAGCACGTGAGTCGACCCTTATGTCATTTGAATTCCTTGAACTATGAACTCTGATCTGCTCATAAAATGGCAGTGGTCGTCTACTTGCTACCTAGCGAGTCCCACCTACGGCCTGATTCCTCACCACGAATAAGGTTGCTCATCCACACTTTATTCTACCTGCCGTATGTCTGCAGGAGCTGATAAGTCCATCCCTAACTTCAAGTCAATATTCAAAGCGGCTTCAGAGCAGTACAGCAAGCTCACGGAGAAAGGCTTAGAAACCCATCCGTTCTTTGTGAAATTTCGCAAGTCTTCTGATGCCATCTTGGAAGTATTTCGGAAGCAAGCGGAACATTTCGAGACATTTCGCAAGGGTGACGATGGATTGTTGACTCTGCTCGGTCCCACACTCGATATCTTGAATAAGTTGTTTTCGGTACCACTTGGAGTGGCACTCGGATTATCGGAAGTAAGCCTCAGGCTCAAGGGATTGATGTCTTCCATCTCGCTGTTTTCCAACACCAATTTTTAGCCCTTCTGCGCCTCAGGTGTGATTATCATCGGAATCTATGTTCTTCTCGCGGTATACCTCATCACAAGCTGCTTGGAAAAACTCCAGTAACAGCCTTCTTTCTCAGATAGCCAAACATGACATCGCAAGCCACGATACGCTTGTCGTCCTCTTCGAGCGCATTCAATTTTTCCTCCAACGTCTCAACATTACAGTAACTCCAGCATCTCACTCACGACCGAAATGACCGAGTTTCTCGCGAAGATCATGGCCCACGTTCTCTTCATCCTTGTTTTCTCAACACAGGAAATAAACCTGCAGACCCAGAGGCTATCTGGTAGGTACTAGGTAGCACTATCTGACATGCTATTCTAGTCTTACGAGGTACAGGAGAGGATTTGAAGATGCAATTGAGGAAGGATGTCAATGGTCCATTACAAAAGTTAAACGGTCTCATCCAGGAGGAGGCTCCACTGTTGCTGGCAAAATATCTGGATCTCACACAGCGTGTCGAACAGGGTGAGAAAAGGTCTACCCTACTAACCTCATCCGTTGCTGATACATTTTCTGGCTGTTATAGCAACCAAGGAGCTAAAGCGTATGTCGCACCTCGATGCTGCTGTCGTTGACCGGAAAAGCTGAAGAATGTTCACAGAGAACCACGTCGGAAGGATGGCAAAGTTGTGAACACATCGGCCATACCAGTCAATCCAACCATGGACCGGGTACTGTATGCATATCCATACTTCATTTTTGGCGGGCCGTTAGGGTTGAGGTCTTTGAGATCATTGAGACGTTGAGATGGCTACTCTTATGGTCATCTATGCTCATGTAGTAACCATCTACTACGGCTAGAATAAACTTTGATGGCCAGGTTTTTTCACCAACTCTGATATGATTTTTTTTCTATCATCGCGACGATCGACCTCTATAGCTTTGCATCGTTGTAATTAAATTTCCATGAATACATAACACTATAGGCTAACTCTAGCAAGAAACATTTCATCCTATTGACAAGAGAAAAAAATTGCGACTCTTTTCGAACGTCGACAGGATTGCTGAGATTGGGAGAGAATATTAACAGAGGGCACCGAGGACCAAGATCATAAAGGATTTGTAAGAGAGATCAGGCATGAGACATGCGAGTTATGACGGGACACTAAGCTGATTTCGCAGGGATGAGCACTGAGACACCTTCAGTTGCCTTTTCTAAAGGACCGGGGCTGGTCTCTGGTTTTTGTCATTGCCGCACGACCGTTCACAGCTTTGAGACTATGTCGGAGTCCCTTCTTCCTTGTCAATAGCTGTGTGCTAGGTTGCCGAGGTGTCTTGGTTTCAGGTAGTTGGCTGAAATAGAATAGGAGCGCTGTCGGCTTTGGACGCATAAAAAAGGTCGATAACACGATCAAGTCATAATAAATTTCGCTACTGCCCATGCGGTGAATGTGCTAGACGAGCAGCGACAAGAGACGGACATATGATAGCCAGAACGACATAGCATATGGCTGATTCCCGGCACTGCAGTGGACACACATGAGCGTAGCGACACGGGTTCCTTTCCACTGGGCCGATTGACTGGACTTTCTCCCCGATGTTACAGTAGATGTTCTGCCCGCCGAATTATCGTTGATAATACTCTCTCATCTTCCCATCGCATCGTTCCTTTCCTTATTCACCCTATCTCGCCAATGGTCTTATTTTCTTTCCGCGAATCAATGGGAAGTCTCCCATAACGCTGTCATCATCCATGGATACATACAACCGGGTCTTTTTCAGTTAGAGGATGCGCTGGCAAGGTACAAGGGCAGCCCCTGGGAGGGATCGATCGATCGATTGGGAAGAGTTTTGTGAGCCATCTCCACCATATACTCCTCAACTTCACTCCTGAGGGCATCTTCATCAAAAAGGTCGCAGATGCTTCCAACTCGGTAAAAACTGGGAGGGCAAAGGGCGGGCCGTTCCGCGTCTGCGACCCCGCCAGGAAATGACATCCATTGTATCAAAGTCGATGAAGAGGCAGGGATTTACATCGCGACCCACATGTTTGGCGGCCTCTCCGTGAACGTCCGCCTCATTGACACCGCAAACTTCACTCTGCTAAGCATTTTCACCTAAATATGCCTCCAATAGTGGCCTCCACTCTGCCTTTTCTCCCTCGAACCCAGCAACATCCCGCTCATCTCCATTCTACTCTACTCGATCATCGATTGCTCTATGGACTCTGAGCACACACACATCCCGGCACATGATGAAAAACACTCGCCCTCACCTGAAGGCTCTAATAATCAGAGTATTTCTGTCGTCAATCATTTTTTGTCAAAAACACTTTTGACCTGGGGGGTGGAGCTACGTAGTGCGTCGCGTGATAACTTGGACACTGAACCTGGCCTTAGAAACGACACCCGCGTGCACGCCACTTGACAAGGCATCCACCCCGTCGCTGTCGAAGACCGAACCGAAACTCAATTCAAAAAGATATTCTTTATATGGCTGTCTGCGAATACCAATATTCTTTCGTGCGTCTCACTTCCTCTGTCTTGCGTAACTGCGTGCGCCCCACGAATGGTGAGCCGGCGCCATGTTGCTCTGCAATAGATTTTTCTCAGGTACCCTGGGCCCGGTAACATCTAGACTTGGCCTTCGCGATTCTTATCTGGTCATCCTCTTCTTCAACTTGCCATGCGCCATTCCCCCTGCATACTTGTGAGTGCTACATGACGACAGTCAGCTTTCCCCGACGAATATTCTCAAGTAAACTAAGCAAGCTCGATCTGGGGTCCGATACTAGCCTTGCGCCAGCTCTTGGTCAACTTATTTGACCTCCCCTTTCGGCAGATTTGGAAAGTTGTCGATGGTTAGCTTGAGTGTGGCGGTCATTCTGATATGACTTTTTCGCTGAGGTGTCAATCCCGTCCGAATGTATTAGACTGGTCTCTTCGCCGCGGTCGCAACAGGACCTGAGGCCAAACTCGCAGGTTACCTCCGCATTCTATCTCGCAAATATGTACCACCTAATGGCGGCCAGCGATGGGAACAAGTCCCCCATCATGATTATCACCCCCCCGGATTATCGGATTCATCCGAATTCTCTCCAGAGACCACCGCTGTCTGGTCAACTATCTAGAAACATGTAATGGTAGTGATACTATTTACAAATACAATCCTGAGCTGTTTTGAAGAATATAGAGGAATAAGACAAAATGCGGCCAAAAATGACTTTTAAACTCTGGTCACCTGTTAAACTCTGGTTGGATGATATAGTACTGTAGGGTTACATCAAAACCTATCCCCTTCGTCTAGCGCTTGCTGCCCCCGGCCTTACCGGTCTTGAGATTGCCGTGCTCGTCCGGGCCTATGACGAACGTTAACTGAAATCCCATATCAGGTACAAGTTGACGCACCGAGTTTCGGGTTGGCCACCATCCACAAATGCAAGGAGAGTACGGCCATCGAGGCAAAGGGACTATCCGACAAGCTCAAAGCGATGGCGATAGGGGCGAGGCGTTTCTCCGAACACATGGTATGCGCGACGAAGGTTTCGGGCAACAGCCCTATCTTCCCGAAATCCATCAGAACCGTCTTCCCATACTGGTCGACGCCGAAGTTGCTGGAGTGCATGTCGGACTGGGTGAACATGAGGCGATCACGGCATATCTCGACGGGAGACACCTGCTTCTGGGCCTGGCGAGAGAGCAACGCGTACGCCTGGTCCATTTTTGCATGTTAGCGAACGGCGGATGCTCGAGAAAATGAAAGCACAGTCGCACCTTCCCCATGTACCGTTGTAGGGCCTCGACGCTTGAGAAAAGTAGGGGTGCCCTGTAATCGTCAAGAATTTGTGGCGGACGCGACCGTTCCCCAAAGGACCAATCACATGGTTGGGAGGAGGTGGGACGCTCGAGAGCCATACGAGAGCCTGTGCTGTCCGGCCGATGGGGTCTATAGGGTCATCCGTGAGGGTGATGAACTCCATGACCAAATAATTAGTCGTGTTGTCTCCGAAATAGTGCACCACCCGGGGAATGCGCGGCGCATCAGGGTGAGGATTAGACTTTGCATAATTGAGGATGTAGGACTGGGTTTTGAATTCAGGCCATAGAGCATCGAGATCGTCAAATTTCACGAAGTATTCGTCTCGATGGACATGCATGCTCGGTAGTTCTCGTCCCTCCGGTGTACTCCCTCATGGTTCGCGCAAGCCTCCACGAATTTGGCCTCGAGAGCCTCGAGAGCGGTTTTCTGGTCCATGGTGAGGTGTCGTGGATGATGCATGCAACATAAGGAAAGGGGAGGAAGGGCTACGAAATGGCACGCGCGAGTGGATTAGGTAGGGCGAGAACAGACGATAGTGGGACGCTATTGATGAAGGCACATGGCCGCGAGCAAAGATAATAAGAGCGATAAATGGTGTAGTAAGTTAGAAGGTCAAAAGGTGAAACCGGTGAAGTTGTACTGTAAGGTCCCCGGGCCCATGCGACGCATGCGTTGGGCTCGAGCTTGGAATGACGCTCGGAGCACCAATCACAACAACCTCCTATCACAACTCCTATCTTATCTGCTTTCAGACTTCGCTTCGACGATCCTCGATCATCGAACCTGCCTCGGCTGTACTATAAGAAGACACATCATCATTTGATCCATTGTAGCTTTCTAAAAATACGGACTGGCGGGTGGAACAGCTCTAGGAATAATATTAAGCAAAATTTTTTGCTTTTTTGCTTATTGTGCTTATTTTCAAAATTAAGGAGGTTAAGTGGACTTAAACAAATTAATTAACTGGAGAGTTTTTTAAGGTACATAGCGTTTCACATTCATCATACACTCATCCTCTGCTCCTTATTCCTATCCACACATCTATCTCTATCCACAAAATATCTAGAACAGTTCTGTTCGTCTGGTGATCTCCTGCTCAGACTGCAGGTCTCAAGCGCTGCACACAATACAAAAACCTGTGGTATTGTAATGCGGTACGCCCTCCCTCTGGCATCTGCATTATCAGGAGTATACTGAGATGAGAGATAGACGTGTCAACATAACGTTTGGACATTTCACAAGAAAGGGTGCGCAGCTATGCGGAGATGGGCCGCAGGAGCACCATCACAGGATGTAGCTATACCCGCAGAGCAGAGCCCATACGATGCCTTGGTCGCGTGCTTTGGGGTAGGCAGAAACGAGGGTTGAGTAACGTCTGGGTACGTGTTGATATATCCCGTTGAAAAGGGCTTTGACCGACTGCGAGATGCAATCTCGTGCGTATCTCCTGTATGAGTAGAGTTCCATTGCGAGCCCCCACGCCACAGATCGAACGTCGTTACCTCCAGAAGCTGCAGAATCACATACTCATCTTGCGCATGCCGTCATTGCTATTTTGGCCTTACTGCCCCAGAAGAACTCGTTCCATTTGGCATCAACAGTGCGGCGGGAATCGTGGACTTGATCTCGCGGGTGCGCCTCCATTTAGATTGAACTTTTCGATCCGGAAACGAGGATTGTTGCCCTAGTTTGTGACAAACTCCATCACTCTGACCTCTTCGTCATTGGCACCTCTGGGTGTGTGCGTCTCTCCGATGGTTGCGCTGATCAATCACTCGTGCGAGCCAAACGCGGTGGTCGTGTTCCCGCGATCTACAAAAGATGCAGCCAACCAGGAACCCGAGGCACAGGTCGTCGCGATACGTGATATACTACCGGATGAAGAGGTGCGCATGTGGATTATTTGTTGTTATCTATGCTCGTAGCTCATGTTGAAACAGATCTTCACATCGTACATTGACACAACATCACCTCGTTCCCATAGGCAGGCAACCCTCTCCGCGACTTATAATTTTGCTTGTCAATGCGTTCTTTGTTCGCGCCCACCTGAACCAGACCCTAGAGAGGCTCTTGGATGCCCGAAAAGCTGTGGTGGTGCCGCTCCATTCCCATCAGAAGGTATTTTGTGGCACAAAGGACAGAAATGGAGGGCTTACTGCTGTTATAGAGGATCTCGTTACTCGCTGTGTCAATTGCAAGTCAGCGGTAGTTTCAACTGATGCAGTACTAGACGCATTGCGGATAGGTCAAAAGGCGTTACAGAAAGCGACCTCGCTTCAATTTTCAGGTAACCGTCCTCTTACCATCGTTCCGCGTCGGAACTCACCCTTGATCCCTCAGACCTGGCAAAGTCCCAACAACTGACAACTAATATGATCCCTGTTCTCACATCGGCAAAGGCGATGCCCTCCTCTCACCCTCTCCTCGCGCTTACTCGCCTCCACCAATCCCATCTGCTTGTATCGTTTCCTCCTAATATAACACAAGATGCCCTAGATGGTCTCATCCGTGCCAGTTCCACGTCCATGACAGGACTGAGCGCTATACTTCCACCTGGCCACCCCGTGCGCGCACTTGCGCTCGCAGAGCTCGGGAAGCTGCTCGCAGTGGATGAACCGGCGCCGCGCGGCACAAATACGACGGGGACACCCGAGTTTCCCTCTGGACCAGCTCGTCTGCGTCTTGCCTGCGAAACGCTGATCCGCGCGCGCGACGAGCTTATGATCAGTTTTGGGGAACGCAATGATGGCGGGGAGGTTGGACGCGAAGTGCGGGAGATGGTGATGCGCGTTGAGCGCGAACTGGCCACATGGAACCAGGGAATTCGGAACGTCATTGGAGATACGCCGGGATTGAAGAAGGGGTGCGTATCCTTCCTATTCGTTCATCTTTCCTCAGCATGAAATTTTAAAAAGGGGAGGTGGAAAACTGACATATTCACTATTTTTAGGCCAGTGAATAC
>QFDX01001637.1:0-30710 GCA_003315875.1 Lactifluus piperatus
CTGCAAATAAATGGTTTGGCAGGGCATTGCCCAGAATTTATGATAAATAAATGGTAGCTACTAGTGCCGTCCTCGTGCTGGTGCTGCCCTGCCCATTCTCCTCATGCGGCTGGTGATGCCATGGCCCTTGTCCTCGCACCGCTGGTGCTCCCATCCTCGTGCTGGTGGTGCCTTGCCTGTTGTCCTTGCGCCGCCAGTGCTCCTGTCCTCGCACTGATGCTGCCCTGCCTGTTGTCCTCACGTCGCTGGTGATGCTGCGGCCTTCGTCTTCACACTGCTGGTACTCCCATCCTCACGCTGGTGCTGCCCTGCCCATTCTCCTCACGCAGCTGGTGATGCCACGGCCCTCGTCCTCGTGCCGCCAGTGCTCCTGTCCTCATGCTGGTGCTGCCCTACCTGTTGTCCTCGCACCGCTGGTGATGATGCAGCCCTCATTCTCGCACCGCTGGTGCTCCCGTCCTTGCACTGGTGGTGCCCTCCCTGTTGTCCTCACACTGCTGGTGATGCTGTGGCCTTCATCTTCGTGCCGCCAGTACTCCCATCCTCACACTGGTGCTGCCCTACCTGTTGTCCTCATGCCACTGGTGCTCCCGTCCTCACACTGGTGGTGCCCTCCCTGTTGTCCTTGCGCCGCTGGTGATGCTGCAGCCCTCATCCTCATGCTGCTGCTGGCATTGTCCTGGTGCTGCTAGTACTGCCACCACCGTGGTCCTCACGGTTCTGTGTGTGTGGAGGTTAGTGATGAGGGGGGTGGGTTAGGGATATCAAGTGCTTACTGCCCTGATACTTCCATTGAGTCTCTAAACCCCAAACATCCCACTCACATCCCATTTGGATGGGGAGGAGTGGGTGTGGGTAAAAAGTAACTGAAAAAGAAAATTGTTAGTAAAATAATACTTGAAGAAAACGTACCAGGAGCTGATTGAGGCCAGAGGGGGAAGGTGGTGGCAGGAGGTGGCAGTGTTGACCTTGTAACCCATATGTGTATCTGAAAGAAGTTGAACTTAAGTGACACCAGAAGTCAACTGTATGAGTTGTCCAAACAGGGTCAAACACTCGTTCCCATGGTTTCCTTTTTTTTTTTTTTACAAAGTCATGACTTCCTTTTCACAGGCACAGCGACTATCGACACCACTGCTTTCCACCACCCCACGTACGTTTTCTTCAACTTGTTATACTGACATTTGTTTTAGTTATTACTTATACACCCCTCCTCCCCATCCAAATGGGATGTGAGGGGATTGTTTGGGGTTAAGTGACCCCAAGGAAGTGGTGCTAGGACCATGGCTGCAGCAGCACCAGCACGAGGATGGGAGCACCAGCTGCGCAAGGACAACAGGTAGGGCAGCACCAGCGCGAGGATGGGAGTACCAGCTGCACGAGGAGAACAGGCAGGGCAGCACCAGCACGAGGACGGGAGCACCAACGGCGTGAGGACAAGGGCCATGGCATCACCAGCAGCGCAAGGACGGGAGTACCAGCCATGTGAGGACGAGGGCTGTGGCATCACCAGCCATGCGAGGACGGGAGTACCAGCGGCACAAGGACGAGGGCTGCGTCATCACTAGCAGCGCAAGGATGAGGGCCACATCATCACCAGCAGTGCAAGGACGAGGGCTGCAGCATCACCAGCCATGCGAGGAGAACGGGCAGGACAGCACCAGCGTGAGGATGGGAGCACCAATGGCGCGAGGGCCATGACATCACCAGTGTCACCGCCGCTTAGTAAGCTAGGCTTGTATGCCGCTAGCCGTTACTCTTCTAGGACTTAACCGCCTAGGAACGCTGTGAAAGTCAGTGCTTGTCACTCGACTTGAAGAGTAGGGATCGTAGACCTGAGCTCCGACTCAAGATCTCCCTTTGAGAATGCAGACAGAGAAGAGAGGAAAGGGGAAATGGGGTTTTATAGTTGAAAGCTAGGAGGCAATGAAGGAAAAGGACAGGAGATTCAACTTGCCGTCCTATAGACAGCAAGGGCCACTATATATACATCTAGGCATAATTCCCTCAATCCTAGGACTCCGATCCTAGGATTGCCATATAAGTACAACTGAGTCATGGTGAGTCATACAGAAGCACGGAAGCACAGCCTCGACGCGCACAGACCATTGTGCACAGACCAAGAACATTAGGGCAAGCGGTAACGTACCAGGGGCCGGTTCCCCACTATCTTACATCAGCGACTCCGCAGTCCTGACAGCCGGTTTCAACCAGCCACACGAGGACAATGGGCAGGGCAGCAGCAGCACGAGGATGAGAGCACCAGTGGTGCGAGGAGAACGGGCAGGGCAGCACCAGTGCGAGGATGGGAGCACCAGTGGCATGAAGTAGATACAATAACAATAGATTGAGCTACTAAAACATGTAATAGAATTTGATTAAGCTACAAAACTTATGAATATAGTATATAATTTCAGCGAACTCTACAGATCTGAGTTTAAGTAATGTGATGTGCCTTAGGCTATAGCCTAGCCATGCTGAGTTAGCTGCTATCTGAGCCGAGCCAAGCCAAGCCAAATATGGTCAGAGCTGAATGTGGCTCTCGGCTAAAGCTGATGGGAGCTGGAGCTGCTGACACACTAGGCCGATGCATACTTAAAAACTACTAAATGTACTTGCTTATTTTTTCTCTCTTATCTCATTTTGTAGTGTAAATTTCTAAGACACAATTAAGACACAAGTAGTTTACTTATCTTCTTAATTGTCTTTACTGTCTTATTAGAAGAATAAGACATGCTAAGTCAAAATAAGTAAGTCTCAGAACCGTGATGTTTTCCTGATGCAACCCCTGATGGGGAGGAAGGGGGGAATCCATGTCGTCCTTGTTGTAGATGGTAGATGACCTAAAAGAGACGATATGAGAACATGCGTGGCATGGCAACATGCAGGTTGCCACCTGGTGTTGATGGAGCACAGTGGGGACTCTGGGGAGTGGCATTGGCAGCTGTTGATAAAGTGGGAGATATTCAGTGAGAAAAATAAGAACAGATAAAACTGAAACATACCAAGCCATCCCTGCCTCGCATTTGTGAGCGAGGGGGGTGGTAAGCCAGGATAAGTGATGGGTTGGCAAGGGTCGTGGGTAACCAATCACATGACCCGTACCGTACCTGCACCAACCCGAACCCATGACCCGCACGGGTTACCCCAACCTGTGCAGCTGCCTATGTGCACCATCCTCGCATAGAACATGCAAATCTAACTTATACAGATTGGTTTTTAATCTATGCCCCTGAGCAACGACTTTGCCATCATGCTGCACAAGTAGTGATTGGCAGGGGTAACCCTGGGGTATTTTTACCTAACCTGTACCCATTCCCACAGGTACAGGTATGGGCAGGTATGCTGGCTTTGTACAGGTATGACAGGTTTGTGAGGGTATGGCAAGTAGTACAGGTATCATTATCTGCCAGAATTCTTAGTACCCCAGTCAGGGATGGTAATGGTATACAATTGTCCTACCCACACCTTCAAGACAAGCTCAAAATCATGAAAAACTATCAAGAAATGGCTGAGATATAGTCAAAACAATATTTCATGCAGTGTTGCTTTAGCTCACTTTTATCACTTTTGTAGAAAATAAAATAAAATAGATAAAATTATGAAATTATTTGAGCATATAGACCTCCTCAAAAGCTGGGGGGGTCCTCTGCGGATACTAAGCGATCTGAACAGCCAGTGAAAAGATATTTGACAGAAATGTGCAATTCATTGTAATACTAATTTTATGCATATCTCAGCCATTTCTCAATGGTTTTTCATGATTTTGAGCTCATTTCAAAACCCTACCCGTACCCATGCCATACCCATGGCCAAACCCCTGGGGGTATTTCAACCCCTGCCAATCACTATGCACAAGGGAGAGACAGCCGTGGTCAACTGTGAAATTGCCACAAACTTTGTCCCACTTGCCGAGCAACAACAAGCTGTATTAACAGGTAGGGACATAAAGCACATTCTGCAAGATCATAGTGTACGATTTGTCATCCATGCAGGAATGAAGTTTGACAGTTCCATGTCCTTGTGCATTAATGGTGATGTTGCCAACACCACAGATAGTAGAGTTGGATAGATCGTGATATGACTCAAAGGAAGATCAGCTGTTGCAGATATGCAATGATGTGCATGAGTCTGCTAGCCAGTCGTAAATGGAAATAATATCATCATTGACATCATTGTAATCAACAAGGGATTCGTCATCAACAGTAGTGTTATTCATAGTAATCTCCAGAACTTCTTCAATTGCTGCATGTGCCTGTTCCTCCACATGAGGCTTTTTGGAGTCACTAGATCTGCTCTGAGAATTTTCATTGCAATGCTTATTTGCTTTGGTGCCTTGACTAGAAGTAGACTGCCCATTGCAACAATGATTGGTGGTGTGTCCCATTTTTTGACATTTCTTGCACTTTTGCATATGGAACCAACAATCTTCTTCCTTGTGTCCCCATCGCTTGCAACAAGGGCAACGCGGCTTCTGACTGGTTGCACGATCCCTGATGCAAGATTGGAGTGAGGGGGTGGTGCCTGACATCTGTGCTGACATGGCTTGCTTGCCACTAGTTGCTTCTCCTTTTCTTTGGTGCACCTCCTGGATCAGGGAGCTGATAAGATCATTTAGGTTAAGATCTGTGTGTAGATCGTAGCCTTGGAGAGCCTTCCCTCCCTGGCTGTAACACTGACTCATGAATGGGTGGATGAAGTCTCTCCAGAAAGGAGGAAGTGATAAGAGGAGTATAGCCATGAAATAGCCTTCTCCAACATTGAGTGTTTTTGGATTGAAGTTGAGGACAATGTCCTGCCAACCACACTGCATCTTCCTGATGTGTCGCTTGATGTCATCGGATTCAGTAGCATGTGTAGAAAAAATGAAGTGCAACTCAGCAATGCCACCAAAATAGCTTTGCATATTATAGATCTTGCATAGAGTCTGCCACATGTCATGAGCATTGTCATATCTGGCAATGTGGACCATCTTGGCATCCTCCATATATTTGCATATCATTTGCCAGGCAACGCTGTTATTGAATTCCCAGGCACTGTGGTTAGCTGGGTCTTCATCGGTGTCCAGTTCCAGGTGTGCTCCATTGATGACTAAGGCTTTCAGGCCTGATAAGGCGAGATTGTCCTTCATCTCTGCTTTCCACTGGGTCTAGTTGTAGTGTTCTGCAGGGGTTCAGGTAACACCAGGGTGTTTGTACCTGGGAGTACCAGGGGTATAGGTGTGGTGTCACTTTCTGGCCATGCCCGA
The DNA here is from genome assembly GCA_003315875.1 of Lactifluus piperatus. Classification (NCBI taxonomy): domain Eukaryota; kingdom Fungi; phylum Basidiomycota; class Agaricomycetes; order Russulales; family Russulaceae; genus Lactifluus; species Lactifluus piperatus. The sequence goes on from QFDX01001637.1 coordinate 5,249, forward strand.
TATACTGTACCCATACCTGCAACACTGCTGGTCATGTGCTTGTGTGACAGTTACATCTCAGTCTGATAATCTCTGATTTGATTTCCTGCTAATTCCTTTGGTGTCACTGTGTTAGTGTCAGCTGTGACATTGCCACGTTTCAAAGTTGCCTGTTGCCTGTCTCTTTGCCTGCTGTCTGAGCCTGTCCCTTTGCTGCCTCTTCAATGTTGGTCAACATGCCTTCTGCCAATGTTTACATGGAGATCCAAATGCCCCATTCTGTTCCCTTTGGACCTTTCCCCACCATGGAATGGCATATAACAGCCCTTGCTGTGACTCACTCTCCCCAGCACCATTGCCTTGCCCTTGTGTCTGCTATGGCCTCCAATAGTGGAAGCATTTCCACTGGCTCAAATCACTCAATCACTTCGCTCTCTTCTTCCCTTGGTAGAGCTGCAAGCTCTGTCAAGTGGGCAGCCCACCAGGCAAAGACCAAAGCAAAGAACTTCATTGCTGAAGTCACTGGTGCTGCAAAGTGCCAAAAAACCACAACTACTGCCAGTACTGCCGCAGCATCTGTTCTGCCAGCCACTACTATCATCGTCACTGCCACTGCTGCTTCTGTTCCAACAGCAGCTGTGGCTACTTGCACATCAGCTCTCAATGTGCCTACCAACACTGCCAACGATGATGATCCAGTTGCCGAGCTTGGTATGTTCATTGGTTCCCTTGTATTCTCATTTAGATGTCTAACAACTGTTTCTATCAGCACGAGTCAAGAAAATGTGGAGATTGGCCATCTACTCATTCTTTATCTTTGATGAGGTCCAATTTGAAATGCACAATGGATGACCTATGCACTTTTTCCCATGTGGACTTGGGAAGAAGTGCAAAACATCAGCTTGCAGTGTTCATCATTATCAAGACTTGAAGGATAGATCTTCAACAGCCAATCTCCATCATCACACCCTCAACTGCTATGGACAGGAGACAGTCGAAAGCGCAATGCCAGGCCCACCCACTCCCTCTGGATCCATCTTCAACTTATTTGCTCATCAAGGTCAAGCTCCAGTCAAGGTTTCACATTGCACGCTCACAGCAACATTGAAGTCTGGTGAGTTCTTTTTTTCTCCTTCTTTTATTTATTCTCTTCTAGTGCACATTTAGTGAAATGGGTCACTGAGAGCAATTGCCCTCTCAACATCATCAATGATCATGAACTCTGTGAACTTCTCTCTGCCAGCTGGCCCAACATCATCATTTCATCTGATACAACTCTCAACTGCGATATCCATGCCAGCTTCAAGAAGTGTGAGGAATGAATCAGCAAGGTTCTTCATGTATGTGCCCAATTTCCCCTTTATCTACTCCATTCTCATACACAATTCTCAGGATCACCCAGGCAAGCTGCACTTCACAACTGATGTGTGGACATCCCCAAATCATCGAGTGTTCATGGCATGGACTGTTCACTTGGAACACAAAGAAAGTCCACTTAGCTTTTTGTTGGATATTTTTTTTTTTTTTTTTTTTTTTTTTTAATCAGGATTCAAAATGCATTCACGGGCTTTGTGATACAATACACATGTGCCGCATCAGGGCAAAAGTACTACTAGGCCTATTGCCCACCCCATATAGTGTCCATCAAACCTTTCCTGACGTTGATCTTGCTAACAGTGGCAAGGCGTTTTGATCTGCGCTTGGAAGGACTCACCGGCGCCAGGTATTCAAGCAAGGACCCTTGCTCCGTGTATCATTCGGCCACTACCTTAGCTTCTTCGATCGCACTGGAGGGCAGGGGCCTTCTCGTCACAGACGGTGGGAGGATAGTGGTATGAAGGTGGGGGGGGGTGGAGGCAGGGGGTGCAGGTGGCTTGGGGGGCACCGGCTTGCTCGGTTGGGGGTTGGCACAGGACTTGCCTTTGTCCTTCGCCTTCTCCAGCCTGGCTACTCTGCTCGCCTCTTTGGAAACTTGACAGCGGTGGCGTTTGGTGCCTTTGCGTGACGCGAACTTATGTCCGCAAGCCTTGCATTGGCGTTGTGGGAGACCTTGGGCAGCTTCTTCCGCTGCTTTCTGGCGCTCCCGCACTGCTGCTCTGGTATGTTTCCGTGCAAGTCACCTCTTCTCCTTCTGGGCCTGGGTTGCTAGCCTTGTGCCCTTGGTGAGATCGAAAAAGGCACTGGGGCCTTTGCCGTTAAGAAGCTCTAAGATGTAGACAAACAACACCTTTTTGACCTTAGAGATCGGTTGGGGGACAAGTGCAACAGCACACTTGACCAGGTGCATGTGATACTGGGGAGTGAACTCTACCCAGAAAATGTTCCTGTCCTTGGCCTTTTGAGCTGAGAGGGCCTGGGCCCTGAGATGATCGATGGATAGGAACCATCAATGACGGAAGATGTTGAGGATGTTGAAAACAGAAAGTTCCGAATCCGCAGGAATGGACCGTGCCTTGGCCGGTTTAGATCCGATAGGGACCCTACTAGGGTCAAGGGTTGGCTCCAAGCGCCCCCCAGCCAGTGGGACGCTGGCGGGGTTTGGAGTGAGTGGTAGGAAGGGGGCCTCATTGAAAACTGGTGGTGAAAATTCCTGAGGTGACATGGGGAGAGCGGGCTCCAACCCTGGAGGGGGGGAGTTATCCACGGAGAGAGTGGGCTCTTGAGAGTGCTGAGACCTCAACGCCTCCACCGCTGGGCCCCAAGGCTCCCGTAGGAAAGCCAAAGGGTCAGGGGAAGGGGAGCGAGAGGGGGAGCGAGAGGACGACATCGTGTGAAAAGAACGATGGTGGTGGTAAAGAACCAAGAAGGGTTGTTTTTGTTGGATATTCTCAAGGTCCCAGAGGTAAGTTTTGGTTCTTGTTAGTTGGTCTCCTGACTCACGAACATGCAGTCTCACACTGGTGCAACAATGGTGCATGAGTTTCAGGCCATGTTGGAGTGGCTAGATATTGTGGATAAGGTATGTGTATAATTTATTCATTTTTTCTTGCTGCTGATCATATCATTTAGATCCTAGTGTTCACGACCGACAATGCCAGTAACAAGGACACAATGACTGATGCTCTTGCATCCAAGGCCAACTCCTTCAATCCTGCACACTGTGGTCATTGTTTCAATCATACGCTCAACCTTGTGGCAAAGGCTGCAATCACTCCCTTCTCTGCCAAGTGGCCAAAGGATGCTGATGGTAACAACATCATCCTTGACAATACTGAGCCAACTTTGGCTAGCGATATTCCCCTACCTCTCGAGGATGCAGATTCTAATCCTGATGATGATGGTGATGAGGGCAGCAAGGGTGATGAGGACGACGAGGGCAATGAGGGCGACGAGGACCCTGACAATGGAATCAATGAGGTTGGAGTCTTGACTGAGGAGGAGCGTGAGGAGTTATGGAGGAACACAAACACTGTTCAGCTCACAGTTACCAAGCTATGTTGCAACATGTTATCCTTCACCCTCCTCAGCTGATGCCAAGTCCATCAGCAAATGTGCAAGTTACTTTCTCACTTTTAGTCACTTTCAGGCACTTTTTTGCTTGTCGACAAGCGAAAAAGTCCCTGAAAGCCCACAAGACAAAAAGTCATATTGAAACATTGAAAAAAAAAAGGGGGGGAGGTTGCAGGGTGCAGGTCAGATCAGCAATTTATATATTTCTACTCATGTGATCTCAATGGCTGAACTACTCTACATAATACCATATGAAATATTATCTAAACCCATTGTCATCATTGCCATGTGGTGGTGGTCATTGTCCTTGCTGTCATCGCATTACCGTCAAGTTGCTGGTGGTGACATGTGTTGGTGTTGTTGGCAAGGTGGTGCTAGTGTAGTGCTGATGGTGGGGCCATGGCAGCACACCATGCACATTGGTAAGGTCATTGTGGCAGCAAATGCACTCACCACAGAGTTGACCTGATGCTGGTGCTAGTGCTGATGGCAGTGGCAGCAGGCCATGCACACTGGCAACCTCGTCATTGGTGAGGTGGTGTTGGTGTAATGCTGATGATGGAGGCGGCGATGGCAGGCCACATGCATGGGCAACCTCATTGTTGGTGAGGTGGTGCCAGTGCTGGCAGTGGTGGTGGCAATAGCCTTGGCGGCTGCAATAGTGGAATACGCTTCTGCATCGGCCTCTGCCTAGTGCGTGCAAGTGCAGGACTGTTAGTAAGATGTCATCTGTTCTGTGGGGCCAAGGTGGGTACATACATTGCAAGTTTGGGCCTTGATGTGGGCAATGGAGAGGATACCTTCCTCCTGTTTGACCTTGTTGCTATTTTCCCAGTGCTGCCACCATGCGTGCTGGTAACCTCATCATTGGTGAGGTGGTGCTGGTGCTGGTGCTGGCAGTGGCAGCAGCAGGCCACGCACATTGGTATCATTGCCATTGGTGAGGTGCCGGTGGTGCTGGCAGTGCTGGCAGCAGCAGCAGGCCATGCATTGGTATCAGAGTCATTGTCAAGTTGTTATCAAGGTGCCGATGGTGGTGTCATCGTTTCCCCCTCATCTTGTTGTTGTTCATTAGTACAGTACCTAAAAAAGTTTGTTAGTATTGTAAGTTGAGAGAAGAAGGAAACATACCTGTGGCCCAGTGAGGGTGACCAGTGGGCAACTGGTTGGGTCAGCTCATAGAAAGAAACTTGACTCACCAAAAAAAAATGGTGACTCTGTAGCTGGAACAGAGGGGGGCCCATGTCAACTTGGCAAAATTTTCGAGCAAGTTCAAGTTTGTCTGCCCGCATCTGCTTCCATAAGTTCTTCTCATGACCCAGTGACTTTTTTTATGTTCATTTTTGGTTTTGTACATCATTCAACCCTCTCTTCCTCCCTGTTCCTGCCACGCTCACTCTTAGGTACCTTCTGGTTGGCAACAAGCACACCCTTCTAGGCTGTCACCAAGACAAGGCATGCAGTGGTGCATTGATTTATCACTGTCCTCAAGCCAGTCAACAGGAGGTGAGCTTTGGTATACCTGGTTGGACTCTACTCTGGTTGAGGGGTAATGGCGACAGACAGGATGCTGAATGCCCTGTATTCTGGCATGGTTTATTACAGTAGGCAGCCGCTATCCCTAGACTGTCCACTTGGTGTCTCATCAGATGCATGAAGTGGAGACTCAAGTCAGAAACATTGTTATTGCCCCATAAGTTAGCAGAAGCACTGACTTCCCTCCCAATTGGGCCACAGGTATGTTTCTCTCATTTCATTTTTATTTTACTAACATGCTTTTTTCAAGTCCTAATGAACTACAATGGAACAAGGAGGCATGGGGGGGGAATGACAACACTTGCACCATGCTGACATACATCGATTGCCACTGCTATGATGACAATGCTAATGTGTGGGGTATGCTGCCACTGCTGCCACCAGCACCACTGGCACCTCAATGATGACTGTGAGGACAACACATCACAGTGAGGCTGACAACGATGATGTGACCACAGCAAGGGTGAGCACAAGCGTGATGATATGATGACAGCGAGGGTGAGTGCAATGATGTGACAGATAGCACAAGCCCGGTGATGTGACAGACAGGGAGCACAAGTGCAACAGACATCAAGGGCAAGGGCAACAATGTGACCAAAGCAACGGCGATGATGCAACAGACAGGGAGCGCAAGCACAACAGACAGTGAGGGCAAGGGCAACAATGTGACAGACAGTGAGGGTGAGTGCGATGATGCAACAGACAGGGAGCACAAGGGCGATGATGCCACCACAGTGACAGCTCAGACTAGGATGCCACCACAGTGAGGGTGACAATGACAGCGAGGGCGAGGGTGATGCAATGACAGCGAGAGCAAGGGCGATGCAATGACAATGAGAGCGAGGGTGACATGATGACAGCAGGGTGAGGGCAAGGGTGAGGGCGATGATGACAATGCAATAGCGAGGGTGAGGGCAACAATGATATGACAGCAGCAAAGATGATGCTAAACAGTGCTTGCTGATGTAGTAGATAATCCCAAAAAAATTATATCCTTGTTTGCACTTCTTGATACTTTTTTGCTTGTGTAAACTTGTCATGGAAAATATGTGACAAGCTTTCTCAGAATTGGACCTGGCTTTCTGCCTTCTGACTTTTCAACTTTTCAGGACTTGTACAAGTCCTAGAAAGGAAAGTGCAGATTTGCTGATGAATTACACCATCATAGCTCCGAAAACTTGCCTTTGCCATTATCAACTCCCCCACCATCATTCTCCCCACTTGGCACTCTCGGTGCAAGGCTCATGGCTTGAAGGTTCGCCAGATGCCTCAGGATGTCATGACTCACTGGAACTCAACATATGACATGAGTCACATGATGTCATTTGCTCTTTGATACTGCTTGTGCATTGATGACCTCACTGCCAACAAGGCCTTAAAACTTCATAACTGGGAGCTTGATGATGTTGAATGGAAGATTGTGAAAGATTTGGCATCTGTCTTGGAGGTTTGTTTTTTGTTTCTTATCCCAGCAATGTGTCATTCTTATTCATTATCTAGCAATACAAAAAGGCCACTGTTTACTTCTCCCATGGCTCTGCAAATATCGCAAACATTTTTTTTTTTTTTTTATAATCAAATTTCGAATTTTATTCACAGGCTTCGTACTATGAGATACATGTGTCATGTCAGGGCCAGAGTACTACTCTACCTAAGGCCCACCTCGGACAGTGTCCATCAAACCTTTCCTCTCATTGATCTTCTTGACAGAGGCAAGCCATCTCGATCTTCATTTGGAAGGACTCATGGCCTCTGGGTATTCGTGCTGGACTCCGGCTTCAGTGAACTTGGCAGCCACATTGCGAACTGCTTCCGTCGTGCTGGAGGGAGGATCCTGCCAAGTCACAGGAGGGAGGAGGGGAGGGGCGTGATGGCAAGGGATAGGGGCAGAGGGGACAGGGGGCTTTGTGGGCACCAGCTTGCTCGGTTTTGAGATGGCCCGGGACTTGCCTTTGTCCCTGGCAGGTTTCGGCCCAGCTTCCTTGTCGGCCTCTTTGGAAATGGGGCAGCGGTGACGTTTGGCGGCTTTGTGTGATGCAAACTTTCGTCCACATGACTTGCATTGCCATTGTGGGAGGCCAGCTGTGGCCTCCTTGGCCACTGCATGGGATCATTTCCGTGCAAGTCGCCTCTTCTCCTTCTGGGCTTGGGTTGCTATCCTTGTGCCCTTCGCGAGATCAAAAAAGTCCGTAGACCCTTTGTTGAGAAGCTCCAAGACATACACAAACAACACCTTTTTGACCTTGGATATCAGCTGGGGGACAAGTGCAACAGTGCACTTGACCAGGTGGGCGTGAAATTGGGGAGAAAACTCTACCCAAAAAATTTTCCCATCCTCAGCCTTTTGGGCCAAGAGGGCCTGGGCCCTAAGATGATCAATGGATAGGAACCATCGACAACAGAACATATTGAGGATATTGAAAACGGAGAGTTCTGAATCCACAGGAAGGGACCTTGCCTTAACCGGTTTAGATCTGATGGGGACCCTACTAGGGTCAAGGGTTGGCACCACCGGCCCCCCAGCCAGTGAGGAGCTGGCAGGGTTTGGGGTGGGCAGTGTGGCCTGGGCCTCATTGAAAACCAGTGGAGAAAACTCCCGAGGCGTGTTTGAGAGAGCAGGCTCCAACCCCGGGGGGGGGAGGTGTCCACAGAGGGAGTGGGCTCTTGAGGGGGCTAAGACCTCCTCAGTCTTGGTACCTCAGGGCCCCATGGACGTCTGAAGAGTTCACCGAGTGTAGTGGTGCCAAGGGGAGGGGAGGGGGAGCGTGAAGACATCGTGTGAAAATGGCGATGATGGTGGTAAAGGGCCAAGAAGGGTCAAATATCATGAACATTATCCCTGCTATGGACTGCCTCAACTCTGGGCTTGATCTGGAAACCCACACAGCGTATCACCCATCTATTCATGCTGCAATGAGGCTTGGATGGAACAAGATGAATTGTTATTATGGCCTTACAGATCTTTCGAATATCTATTGGATCACTATGGGTATGTGGCCTCTCTTTCTTTTGTGTAAGTTTGTGCTGAATCGCAGCTAGTTTTGCATCCAAGTCTCAAGTTACAATATTTCAAGCACACAGGATGGGAGAGAAGCTGGATCGATGAGGCAGAGCGACTCACCTGGGAGGCCTTTGCGCAGTATGAAGCTGCCTTATCCCCAATCTCAACTTTGAGCATGGTATGGTTCCAATTTTATTCTGTTGTTCTGGTGTTAATAGTTTGTTAGAACCAGGCACCATTGCAAAGCAGCAGCTTTTGCAATGAATTTGGTGACCTCTCTTTTGGTGGCAATACAGCTCAAGGCTCTGAACTAGACGACTTTCTTGCCACAAAGACCAATAACATCAAAGACCCTCTTCAGTGGTGGTACATGTGGCACAAGACTTACCCAACACTGCACCAGATTGCCTTGGACTACCTTAGCATCCCACATAAGTTTCTATTCCTTAAATGTGTTGTATCTTTGTGCTTATTACATCTCAGCTACCTCAACTTGTGTTGAGCATGTCTTTTCATCAGGTCGACTCCTCTTATCACATGTCTGTAACTGCATGTCTGGCAAATCAATTCACGCCCATCTTTGCAGCTCTTGGGGGCATAGTGACCTGGTTTTTCTTGGAGATGTCATGGAGGTTGTTTGGGATTGGTCGCAGGGTGTGAAGCACAAGTGCTCCATAGCAGATGAGGAGGAGGATGAGTCAGAAGTTATGTAGTAGCCATGTTACTTAGTAGGTAGCTAGAGTAATTGAAAGAAACCCACAGTATCATACAAGATACCATGTGACACTCATACCCTTGCATGCAAAGGGTATACCCTTGCACATAAATGGTATACTGTTACCCTTTACCCATACAGGTAAGGGTTTTGCAGGTAAGGGTATGGTATGCACTTTTTGTACCCTCAGTATACCCATGCAGAACACTATCCAGTTGTGACCATTGAACTTTTTGCTGACATTTATCATGTGTCTGACATGTTGTAAATCGATTTGTTTTATTTGTTCATCATAGACCTCTTTAGAAGGAGAAGGAGCACTTCTTGCTTTCTTACCACCACCATCAGAGATTTTCTCACGATGTCTTCCCCCCCCCTCCATGCCCATTGAGTCCTCTCCTGCCCTCAGCCACCTGTCAGCAATGTTCGGTGCAGCCAGGGCCAGGTCAAGCTCACCGGAATCGTTGAGGCCTTCAACCCCCACTCCCTCTGTGCCACGCCCCCAAGGCCACAAAGCCCCAAGGGCTGGGGCTTCCCATCATGGATCTTCGGAATTTTCTGATCCTCAAGTAGGTTTTCAAGGAGATCCCTTTACACCAGTCCAGTCATCCTCCAGAGTCTCCCTGGATGATGCCACCCCCCATGCTGTCAACCCCTGTGGCATACCCCTCAGGGTGAAGCAGGTGGGAAAACGGTCTCTTCCTGGGAATGCAGAACTTTCCATATTTGATATTCTCAACATCTTCTGTCAGCAGTGGTTCTTATCCATCAATCATCTCAAGGCCCAGGTCTTCTCAGCCCAAAAGGCTGAGGACAGAAAAATTTTTTGGGTTGAGTTCACTCCCCAGTTTCATGCCCACCTGGTCAAGTGCGCTGTTGTGCTTGTCCCTCACCCCCTCCAGAAGGTGAAAAAGGTGATGTTCATATACTTATTAGAGCTTCTCAACGGACAAGGCCCCATGGCCTTTTTCGATCTCATGAAGGGCGCAAGGATAGCAACCCAGGCCCAGAAGGAGAAGAAGTGTCTTGCACGGAAACAGGCCTGTGCATCGAGGCACGAACGCCGCAAGGCTGCCGAGGAGGCAGCTGGAGGTCATTTGCCTAAGCAACAATGCTGTGGTTGCGGACACAAGTTTGCAACTAGGAAGTCGATGAAGAGGCACCAATGCCCCATTTCCAAAGAGGCCATCAAGAGTAGTGGAGTGGAATCAGGCAAGGGTAAAACTGTCACCCCTTCCCAGCCAAGCAAGCTGGCTGCTCCCCGTCCTGCCCCTGGTCCCTCCCTCAAACACCTCGCGCCCACAGCTGCCATTGCCCTCATGACTACAATGCTCCCGGAACCCGTGCTTACTGCACGTGAAGCCGCTGCAAGGAGGCCAAGACGTAATGTACAGCCCAGTGACCTCGCATCTGACCAGCCTTACAAGAGCACCTCCAACCACTGATCGAAGTGGCTAAACACTGAACAGAAATGCAGAGTTAGGAGGGGACTGATGGACACATTGTGTGATAAGGACTAGATTAGTGGCTCCTCTCTGTTCCTTTGATGCAGTACATAGTGCTCTGTAGCCTGAAGCCCATGAATATATTCCAAATTTGATTCAAAAAAAAAAAAAAAAAAAAAAAAGAAGGAGAAGAAGGGAGTCTGATAGGCATTTTGAATATAGGGGTAGAAAATAGGGACGCCTATGAAATGAATTCCCCAAGGCATCATACTCGTCAATTGAGTAAATGACACTGTTCTTGGTTCTTTACCACCACCATCAGTGCTTTTCACACGATGACTTCTTGCTCTCCCTCCCTTTCTGCTGGCCACCTGAGGCTCAAGGCCCTCCTAGGAGGTGCCCCAAGCTGAAGAGGGCCAGTGGGGTCAAGCTCCCAGCTACCCCAGGAGCCCACTCCCTCTGTGGACAACCTCCCCTTCCAGGGGTTAGGTCTTGCTCCTTCATCCTCACCTCCAGAGTCTTTACCACCAGTTTTCAATAAGCCCCCTTCCACACCACCCACTCCAACCCCTGCCAACATTTCATTGGCCCAGGGGGCATCTGAGCCAACCCTTGACCCTAGTCAGGTCCCAATTGGATCCAAACCAGCCAAGGCATGGTCTATTCCTGGGAATTCGGAACTTTCTGTTTTCAACATTCTCAACATCTTCCGTCGTTGATGGTTCTTATCCATCGATCATCTTAGGGCCCAGGCCCTCTCAGCTCAAAAGGCTGAGGATGGGAACATTTTTTGGGTAGAGTTTTCTCCCCAGTTTCACACCCACCTAGTCAAGTGCACTGTTGTGCTTGTCCCACAACCGATATCCAAGGTCAAAAAGGTGTTGTTCATGTACATTTTAGAGCTTCTCAATGGCAAAGGCCCTAGTGCCTTTTTTGACCTCACCAAGGGCACAAGGCTAGCAACCCAGGCCCAGAAGGAGAAGAAGCAACTTGCATGGAAAAGGACCAGAGCAGTGGTGTGGGAACGCTGGAAAGCAGCTGAAGAAGCCACTGAAGGACTCCCACAGCACCAATGTAAGGCTTGTGGACATAAGTTTGCGTCTCGCAAAGGCACCAAATGCCACCGCTGCCAGGTTTCCAAAGAGGTGAGCAGACAAGCCAGGCTGACAGAAGTGAAGGATAAAGGCAAGTCCTGAGCGCCCATCCACCTGAACAAGCTGGGGCCCTCCAAGCCATCCGCACCCTCTGCCCCCAAACCCCCTCACCATCACACCCCTATCCTCCCCCCGCCTGTGACACAGTCACACAGAAAGAGGCCCCTCTTAGTGCAATCGATGCAGTTAAGGATGTTGCTGATAGATACACTGAGAAAGGTCTCCAACATGAATACTCAGTGGTGGCAAGTTCTTCCAAACGGCAATCAAAACACCTCGCCACCATCGATAAGATCAACATTAGGAAAGGAGTGATGGACTCAGTATGACTCTATGAGGTGGACAGTAGGCCATAGTAGTACTGCTGCCCTGATGCAGCACATGTATCTCATCTTACGAAGCCCATGAATATAGTTCAAAAAGTGATTCTAAATAAAAAAAAAATAAAAAAATTGAGTAAATGAGGTGTCAATTGAGATGAGAGTGACAGATTATAGGCCAGGGCCCATAACCTTTAGTGGGTTATGAGACAAGTAGGTGCTAGGCAACCGGTGAGATGTCGGCTGGATTAGGAAGGTAATGTTAGAAAGGAAGGCATGGAACTCCAATGTCTGTTGCAGCATCGCTTCTTGCTTTCTTACCACCACCATCAGAGATTTTCTCACGATGTCTTCCCCCCCCCTCCACACCCATTGAGTCCTCTCCTGCCCTTAGCCGCCTGTCAGCAATGTTCAGTGTGGCCAGGGCCAGGTTGAGCTCACCAGAATCATCGAGGCCTTTGACCCCCACTCCCTCTGTGCCACGCCCCCAAGGCCGCAAAGCCCCAAGGGCTGGGGCTTCCCATCATGGATCTTTGGAATTTTCCGATCCTCAAGTAGGTTTTCAAGGAGATCCCTTTACACTGGTCCAGTCATCCTCCAGAGTCTCCCTGGATGATGCCACCCCCTGCGCCATCAACCCCTGCGACGTACCCCTCAGGGTGAAGCAGGTGGGAAAACAGTCTCTTCCTGGGAATGTGGAACTTTCCATATTTGATATTCTCAACATCTTCTGTTGGCAGTGGTTCTTATCCATCGATCATCTCAAGGCCCAGGTCTTCTCAGCCCAAAAGGCTGAGGACAGAAAAATTTTTTGGGTCAAGTTCACTCCCCAGTTTCACACCCACCTGGTCAAGTGCGCTGTTGCACTTGTCCCTCACCCCCTCCAGAAGGTGAAAAAGGTGATGTTTGTATACTTATTAGAGCTTCTCAATGGACCCTTTTTTGATCTCGTGAAGGGTGCAAGGATAGCAACCCAGGCCCAGAAGGAGAAGAAGCATCTTGCATGGAAACAGGCCCGTGCATCGAGGCGCGAACACTGCAAGGCTGCTGAGGAGGTGGCTGGAGGCCATTTGCCTAAGCAACAATGCCACAGTTGTGGACGCAAGTTCACGACTAGGAAGTTGATGAAGAGGCACCAATGCCCCATTTCCAAAGAGGCCATCAAGAGTAGTGGAGCAGAACCAGGCAAGGGTAAAACCATCACCCCTTCCCAGCCAAGCAAGCCAGCTGCTCCCTGTCCTACCCCTGATCCCTCCCTCAAACACCTCGCACCCACAGCTGCCATTGCCCTCATGACTATGACAATCCTGGAACCTGCACTTACTGCATGCAAAGCCACTGCAAGGAGGCCAAGACATAACGTACAGCCCAGTGACCTCACATCTGACCAGCCTTATGAGAGCACCTCCAACCGCCAATCGAAGTGGCTAAACACTGAACAGAAATGCAGAGTTAGGAGGGGACTGATGGACACATTGCATGATAAGGACTAGATTAGTGGCTTCTCTCTGTTCCTTTGACATGGTACATAGTGCTCTGTAGCCTGAAGCCTGCAAATACATTCCAAATTTGATTCAAAAAAAAAAAAAAGAACTCCGATGTCCATATTAGGGAGCTACTACTGGTGTATATATATTTTACAAATTATATTATGTAATGTTGCCTATTTGAGGCTTGCCCCCCAATACTGTGCCTTCCATATTAGGCATCAGGAAAACATGAAAAATCTTAATCCCCCTTCAGTGACCTTAAGTTGACTTAAGGTTCTTAATTCTAGCAATGGATGTACCCACTTTTTGTAAATTTGTCTTTATTGTTTTTTTCATATAACGTGACCCAACGCAATTTCTGAAATAAAAATAGCCTCAAAAAGAAACAAGCATAGCTTGCTGAATTCTTGACCAAAATACATAAATATTGGTGCATTAGAACCGGAATAATGAGTGTTTTTAATTTGCAGTAGACTGAGCTTGATAGCACTATATTTCGGAGGTCTTGTTATTACATGGTATTTGGGAGTCATGGGAAACCAGTCAAAGGTCACACTGCAGCTGAAACAACAATGTGCAGACCTCCTTCGCCCTCCTGCACTGTTCAAAATGAGCCCAAGAACACTCAAAATGGCTGAGAAATGGCTGAGATATGGTCAAAACAATATTTCATGCATATCTCAGTTATTTCTCAGCCGTTTTGAGTGTTCTTGGGCTTGTTTTGAACAGCACAGGTACAGCAGATTATACCTGTGACATGCACTAGTACCACCGATGCAGGGGGAGTCCTTTATTCCTAGATACTATATCATCATTTTCATGTTGTTCCTGAAATCTTGTAATCTTGCATTCAGAGTATTATAAACCTAATCTACTAGTTATTCCAGTTCTAATGCACAAATATTTATGGATTTTGGCCAAGAATTCAGCAAGCTATGCTTATTTCTTTTTGAGGCTATTTTTATTTCAGAAATTGCTGTTGGGTCACGTTATATGAAAAAGACCATAAGCAGTATAAGAAGATTAAGACGTCTTAAGAAAAATTAAGATAGTTGCCTTCAAGGACATATTTCTTTCACTCTTTTTGAGCACTTTTCAGCTCATCAACAAGTAAATAATATTTGGACAACTCAAATACATGACATGTAAAAAACCAATATATTCACTAGTCACTTTTCATCACCTTTTCACTTCTGCATGCCCCTGCTCACCATCCACATGCACCTGCTCGACATCAACAGCTCGTCGTCCATGCCTCGGCACACATCGACTGCTGCACCAGCAGCGTTAATGTTGTTGTCACGTACGAAGTAGCGGGGTGCATGCTGAGGTGGAGGCGGTTCATCATCTGCATGGCGTCAGCGTTGGCGGTAATTCGCCCTGTGGCGCGCGTCGACTGCCAGACCGGCAGTGTTGTCATCATCGTCATGTATGAGGTGGCGAGGTGAGTGCTGGGGTGGCAGTGGCGGCTCATCATCTGCATGGCGTCAGCATCTGCAATAAGTTTCCCTGTGGTGCACGTCAACTGCCACACCAGCACCGGCAGCACTGTCATTGTCGTCATGCATGAGGTAGCAAGGTGAGTCTGCTTGGCGTCAGTGTCGGCGGTAATCTGCCCTGTGACCAGTGGCGGTGGGCGTCGTCGACAGCTGAGGCAATGATGGTGTACAAGCAGTGAAGAGAGTGGTGGCAGTGGTGGCAGCAGTGTTGGTAAGATGAATGGCGGTGGGCGTCATCTATGGGCCTGTCATTATCATGGTGACATTTCAGGGTGTGTGGGGAGGTTAGTAATGAATTGGCGGGTTGGAGCATTTCAAGTGCTTACCACAGGTACCCTACCCCAGGCCTCCTTCATGTGTGCAAGGGTGGTGGGCAGGTGGCAGCCACTTGCTGGTAGGGGGGCTGCTCTGATGCTGCTCGATGTGGTTGTAGCCGCTTTAGGGCTCATCCTGGTGTGAGCTGGGATGGTGGAGATGGGGATAGCGGCGTACCTGGAAGCACCCCTATTGCGAAAATGTAGGCCTCGCATCCCTTTTGACAGGTACAGTATAGTAGGAGGCAGCCTAGAAAAAAAATTGTTAGTTCATTTTACCTAAGGTACAATAAGAGAGGAGAACCAGTGTCTGTCAATTGCGGCTGAACTTAGAAAGTTGACGCGTGAAGTTGGAACTCCCACAGTTGACTTTTGGTTCAACTTCATGCGTACAGTTACCAACTGTCGACACCACCACCTCCTACCACCACCTCTCCCTCTTGCCTCAATCATCTCCCACTTCATCTCCCACACCATCAACAGCAAGTGGCAATCAGTTTGGCTAAAAATTGCCACTGCGTGCATTTTCTCTCAAGTACTGTACTAATTTTTTTCAGTCATTTTTTTTACATTTTTTGCCTACAATGACACACAACACATGAGGGAGCCCCGGAGTAGGGTACCTGTGGTAAGCACATGAATGCCCCAACCTGCCAATTTATTACTAACCTCCCCACACACCTCGAAAGGTCACTACGATAATGACAGACCCATGGATGACATCCACCTCCACCGCCACCTCACCTTACCGCCGGCACTGACACCAAGCAGATGGATGCAGACGACAAGCTGCTGCTGCCGCCACACTGCCACCACTCACTTCGCTGCTCATACACCATTGCCTTGCCAGCTGCCAATGATGCCCACTGTGTTCACGCGTCTCAGATCCGTATCAAGGAGCTATATTTGGTAAGTGACAAACCTGTTCACGCATCTAGTGTGAATACAAAAGATGCGTAAGCGATAAGGTGTGAAGAACTAAAAATGGTACTAACCTCAGATCCGTATCAAGGAGCTGAGGTTATTGGCTATGGAAGTGGTCCTTTTAAGTAGTTTGTACGTATGAATGCCAAAGTCTAAAACGGTCAAATGAAAAAGCAGAGAAGGCTAGCTAAGAAAGAAGCCAGTAAAATAAACCTTTCTACTAAGTAAAGTGTCAAGTGTTGATCAAGAATTCGAAGCCGCTATAGGTATGGAACTGCGAAGCATCTCGTGGAGCGCTACTCCAACACCCTCCCTCGATCCTCGCGATGCAAGCCCATGCCTGCTGAGAACCGATCGTGCTTTTCGCGAGCAAGTCCTTTGGTAAGGACGTCAGCGATCTGCTGATCTGTCGAGAGGTACTTGAGAAAGATTTCTCCATTCTCCACTTTCTGATGTAGAAAATGATGTCGCATGTCGATATGCTTGGTCCAATCGTGAAACTCTGGGTTTCGTGCGATGGCGATAGCAGACTGATTGTCGATGTGGAGCGTAGTGGGGAGAGAGGCGTCAATCCTGAAGTCAGTGAGCAAACGTCGAAGCCAGATAGCTTCTTTAGTAGCATGCGTGGTGGCAATGTATTCTGCTTCAGTGCTGGAGAGGGCAACGGAAGGCTGCTTCTTGGAGGACCAACTGATGGCGGCACCTGAAAGGGTGAAGACATAGCCCGAGGTAGACTTATGATCGTTGACGTCACTAGCCCAATCAGCATCTACATAGCCACGTAGAATGTCCCCCTTGAGAGTACCCCACTGAAAGACTAGGCGGATGTCAGCGGTGCCACGGAGATAGCAGAAAACTCGGTCAAGAGCATGAAGATGATCAGGGCCGGGGTTAGCGGCGTGTCGACCTAATGCAGCAACCGAATATGCAATGTCAGGGCGAGTGCAAAGTGAAGGGTACATGAGGGCGCCAACGGCGCTCTGGAAGTGTTTGACATCAGCTTCTGGGGCCGGTAGTTTGACCAAGTGGTCGTTAGGAAGGGAAGGAGTGGATATTGGGCATACAGTGGACTTATCGAAGCGATCAAGGATCGCCTCGACATGAGCCTTCTGCGAGAGCGCTATCCAACCGGCTGACCTATCACGTGTGATGTGCATTCCGAGGATCCAAGTAATATCGCCTAAGTCAGAGATTTCGTAGTGTTGTCTGAGCATTGACTTGATGGCGGTTATCTGGTCCAGACTTTCGGAGGCGATGGTGATGTCATCGACGTACAGCGCGATGATAGTCATAGTGTCGGCGTGAGAGTGGATGAATATGGCATGGTCGGCGTCGATGCACTGATAGCCAATGGAGAGAAGCTTTGCCTTGATGTCCTCGTACCAGATGCGTCCGCCTTGGCGAGTGCCATAGACGGCCTTGGTTAGTCGCATGACCATACCTTGGGGAACATCAAAGGACGGCGGTGGCTCCATGTAGATCTCTTCCCTAAGCATCCCGTTGAGGTAAGCGCACTTAACATCGACCTGATGGATGTCAAGGTTCTGTTCAGCAGCGAGAGCAAGGATCAGATGCAGGGAGGCGAGCTTCGTGACAGGGGCGAAAGTCTCATCGTAGTCGATACCCTCGACTTGCGTGAAGCCTTGAGCGACGACCCTGGCCTTGTAACGTACTATGCTGCCATCCGGTCTGCACTTGAGCTTGAAGACCCACCTGCTGCCTATGACCTTGCGATCGTGAGGGCGAGGTATGACTTTGTAAATGCCCATCTGCTCAAACAAATGGCGCTCGTTGTTGCATGCGGTCTCCCACTTAGCGGCATCCGAGCACGACATGGCATCAGAATAACTTCGTGGTTCGACCTCGAGGTCGACTTGAGCGACACCAGCATGCTCTTCTGGTTGCTTTTGCGAACCATACAAGGTTACAGTGAACTGATCGTTGTCATCGCGAACAGGAGTGCGCGTGCTGCATTTCAGTCAGGACGTAGTGATGGAAGGGGATGGTGATGGTGCCAAGCGAGGCACTGGTGGTGCAGGAGCAGGAGGAACAGGCAGAGTGGGGTGAGGTGGTGATGATGGTGCCAGAGGAGGTGGAGGTGCTGTGTTGTCTGTAGCTGATGACAGTGGAGACAGTGTGGGAGGAGGTTGAGTCGATGATGGAGCAGCGATTTCGGATTCGATGGTGATGCGATGAAAGGTCCCCCCCTCGTCGAATACGACGTTGCGTGACTCAAAGAATCGATGCGAGGCGCGGTGAGCTAGGAGGAAGGCTTTACAGTTATCAGCATATCCAATGAATGTACATGTCAAAGACCTGGCCCCCAGCTTGGTCCGGTAGTCCTCCAGTATATGCATGTGGGCGCGAGAGCCGAAAATGCAGAGCCATGAGATGTCAGGCTTGTTACCACTCCAGGCTTCGTCGGGTGTGATGTCTTTAAGGGCACAAGTGGGGGTGACGTTGTGGAGTAAGGCCGCATACTTGATCACGTCGAACCAGTACGAGTCGGGGAGCCCAGAGTCGTCTAGCATGGAGCGCACCTTGTCCATAAGAGTGCAGTTCATCTGCTCGGTGACCCTGTTGTGCTGAGGTGTATCGGCAGTAGTGACTTCGTGCTTGATCCCCTTTGTGTTGTAATACACGGTTGGTACGTGGCCGGTATACTCCCCCCCTCCGTCTGAGTGCAGGACTTTGAGAGACTTACCAGTCTCGTTTTCAGTGCGAGTGATGAATGTTTTGAATTTGCCCAAGACGTCTGACTTTTTATGCAGACCTACCACCATGACTTTGCGCGACTTGTCATCTATGAAGGTCGCAAAATAATCATGACCCTGTCAAGAGTGAGTAGGAATTTTACCACAAATGTCCAAAAAGACCTGGCCAAGGATCTCATCAGCGCGTGTGTCAGTGGATTTCTGTATCTCGTTGTGCATTTGCTTGCCCTTGAGACAGGACTCGCAAGGTGGTGGGGATGTGACAGAACCTTTGATTTCCATTCCCACAATGATGCCCTTCTTTGCCATACAAATGACTGTGTCAGTGCTCAGGTGACCCAGGCGTCGATGCCAGGTGTGGATGTCAGCGGCAGTGGAAGTATGGGCGGTGAGAGCATTTTCGTCGTGAGGGGGAAGATTGGAATCATCAAGAGGAAAGGAATCGACGTGAGAGATATACGCCGAATTGTGATTGGTTGTGCGAACATCCATGAGGTACAAATTGTTCCAGAGTTTTCCCAAACACGCTGTTTCAGCGTTGCGCGTGAGGAGCTGGCATGTGTCTCCTGAGAAGAGGACGTCTGAACTGTGGCTAGTCAGCTGAGGGACGGAGAGAAGATTTCCGTGTAGCTCGGGGATGTGGAGTATGTCATGTAGGATGGCATCGTCCCAGTTAGATTCAGTCCACATCTGGACAGGTATCTGCCCGATCCCAGTGGCAAAGATGGCACTGTTGTCGCCTAAGACGACCTGAATGGGATCTTGAAGGGACTTGTACGTTTGGAACCAAGAGCAGTGGCAAGTCATGGTGCGCGAGGCACCAGAATCCATGACCCAGCGATGTTTGAAGATAGAAGACGACTTCAGATTGGCGTGGGCTAGGTAGACTCGCTCGACTTGGAGGCAGGAGACAGAGGGCTTAGATCATGAAGGGGGAACGTCAGGTATGAAAGTGCGGAAGACACGAATAGGTGCGGTGGGCAAATCATTGTCAGAATCAGAGGGAACAGGGTCAGCAATAGCAATTTTAGCAGAGACTGTGGTGCTAGATCCGGGTTTGTTATCTGACTTGTCTGCTGACTTAGATTCGGCCTCCTTCGATTCGTGTTCCTTTTTCAGCTTTCGGCATTCGCTGATGTCATGGCCTTTGTTTTTGCAGTGTGTGCATTTCTTGCTGTTATCGGACTTTTTCGACTTTCCCTTAGCTTTAGTCGCCTTAGCATAGAATGCTGTCACCTCGGTGCCAGACTCTAAGATGCGTTGTTGTTCGTCGAGAATGATCTTATTTTTAATGTTGTCGATGGTAATGAGTGTGGTGTCAAAGAGCGATAAGATCCATTTCAAGATGACAAGCGCAGGTGGTAATTTAGAGATGATCAGGAAAGCGATAAGACAATCTTGTAAAGGAAGTCTGAGTTCGGCCATAGTATGCGCGCCCTGGATGATAGCGTCAATCTGTGGTCTGAGTGGCTCCATTTTGGTTAGCGTGATGTTGAAGATCTTATCGACAAGTTGCAGAGCGCGTTGCTCACTCTTGCCATCGAAGCAGATGGTGATCCGATCCCAACAATCTTTAGCCAATGTCGCCAGTAGGATGAGATTAAGTGAAGCTTTCCTGAGAGATGAACTGATGAGGATCCAAGCCTCTTGGTCCTTAAAGTCCCAGTCGGCGGCGCCCTGAGGGTCTGCGGCCGCGTCCGGCTTAGTGAGTGTGCCTGTGACTATGGGGAGAAGTCCCCTGAAGCGAAGGATGAGCTGTATCTGGTATTTCCATCCCGTGTAGTTGCTTCCATCATCCTCGAGGCGCAGAGCATCGCAGCGTAGAGGTTGCAACTGTACAGTCATGGGCGCTGGAGCCGCTGGCTGAGCATTAGATCCGGCGTTGGAGGTGTTCCCTCCTGAAGACGGAGCTGTAGATGAGCTGGGCGTGGGTGTGGACATAGAAGCGGTAGTAAGGGACAAAAAGTGTCAGACAAATTGAGATCTTTTGGTGAGATCAATGAGAATCAGGTCTCATAATCTGTTCACGCGTCTCAGATCCGTATCAAGGAGCTATATTCGGTAAGTGACAAACCTGTTCACACGTCTAGTGTGAATACAAAAGATGTGTAAGCGATAAGGCGTGAAGAACTAAAAATGGTACTAACCTCAGATCCGTATCAAGGACATCAGGAAAACGTCAATGGTCTTAATTTTTCTTAATTTGTCTTAATTTCAAGCTAAGACGCATTTAAGAAGAGGCACCTGTCTGATCCGTCTTAACAAAATAGGGCCTTAAATATCTCTTGAATCTGTCTTAATTGACTTGATCTTGACTCTGCCACTAGTGTGTCGGCAGCTCCTGCTGAGCCGTTAGCCAAGCCATTAGCCGAGCCAATTCCTAGCCGAGCCTGTCCCTGGCCTATTTCTTAAGAGCCAAGTAGCCGGGAAAGGCAGCCGGTTAGTCAATGGCTCCTACCGGCTTGCTGGCTCACATGCATTTGACCTCTCATGTGCATTCATCCACTGCACACTCCAATAATGGTTATACCCACCATCCCACGGGTTTTTACATAATCATTTACATTATCTAAGTAAATACAGGCACTTGTATACTAGAAAAAAGAAAAGAAACCCTAAAAACAAATTCGTACCGCTGCTGCTGCCGTGCCCATTATCCTCATGCGGCTGGTGATGCCGTGGCCCTCGTCCTCGCGCTGGTGGTGCCTTGCCCGTTGTCCTCGCGCGGCTGGTGATGCCACGGCCCTCGTCCTCGCACCGCTGGTGATGACGCGGCCCTCATCCTCGCGCCGCTGGTGATGCCGCGGCCCTCGTCCTCGCGCCGCCGGTGCTCCTGTCCTCGTGCTGGTGCTGCCCTACCTTGTCCTCGCGCCACTGGTGATGATGCGGCCCTCGTCCTCGTGCCACCGGTGATGCCGCGGCCTTCGTCTTCGCACCGCCGGTACTCCCGTCCTTGCGCTGGTGCTGCCCTGCCCGTTCTCCTCGCGCCGCTGGTGATGCCGCGGCCCTCATCCTCGCACCACTGGTGATGACGCGGCCCTCGTCTTCACGCTGCCGGTGCTCCTGTCCTTGCGCTGGAGCCACCCTGCCTGTTGTCCTCACGTCGCTGGTGCTGCCGCGGCCCTCGTCTTCGTGCTGCCGGTGCTCCCGTCCTCACGCTGGTGCTGCCCTGACCGTTGCTCGCGCTGCTGGTGCTGCCGCGGCCCTCGTCCTCATGCTGCTGCTTGCGTTGTCCCCGTGCTGGTGCTGCCGCAGCCGTGATCCTCGCACCGCTGCTGCTGCTGGTGCCATGCCCTTTGTCCTTCGCGCTGCTAGTGCTGCCGCAGCCGTCGTCCTCGTGCTGCTGCGTGTGTGGAGGTTAGTGATGAGGGGGGTGGGTTGGGCATATCAAGTACTCACCGCCTTCTGCTACTTCCATGGGGCCTCTAAACCCCAAACATCCCACTCACATCCCATTTGGACAGGGAGGAGAGGGTAGGTAAAAGAAACTGAAAAAGAAAATGTTAGTAAAAGACTTGAAGAAAACGCACCGGGGAGCTGATTGAGGCCAGAGAGGGGAAGTGGAGGTGGGAGGCGGCAGTGTCGACCTTGTAACCGTACACGTATCCGTGAAACAAGTTGAAGTTGAACTTACAGTAATTTGTGACAACCGCGTGAGTCGTCCAAACAGGGTCAAACACTCGTTCCCACGGCACGGTTCAACTTTCTTTTTTTACAAAGTCATGACTTCATTTTCA
Source organism: Lactifluus piperatus (assembly GCA_003315875.1). NCBI lineage: Eukaryota > Fungi > Basidiomycota > Agaricomycetes > Russulales > Russulaceae > Lactifluus > Lactifluus piperatus. Next base: position 27,527 of record QFDX01001637.1, read on the forward strand.
CATGTACGGCGACTATCGACACCACCGCTTCCCACCACCACGTACGTTTTCTTCAGCTTGTTATACTAACATTTGTTTCAGTTATTCTTATACACCCTCCTCCCCATCCAAATGGGATGTGAGGGGATTGTTTGGGGTTAAGGAAGTGTTGCGAGGATCACAGCCGCGGCAGCTCCAGCGCGAGGTCGGCAGCACCAGCAGCGCGAGGACAACAGGCACGGCAGTACCAGCATGAGGACAACGCCAGCAGCAGCAGAGGACGAGGGCCGCGACAGCACCAGCGGCGCGAGGACAATGGGCAGGGCGGCACCAGCACGAGGACGGGAGCACCAGCGGCGCGAAGACGAGGGCCGCGGCAGCACAAGCGACGCGAGGACAACGGGCAGGGCGGCACCAGCGCAAGGACAGGAGCACCGGCGGCGCGAAGATGAGGGCCGCGGCAGCACCAGCGGTGCAAGGACGAGGGCCGCGGCATCACCAGTGGCGCGAGGAGAACGGGCAGGGCAGCACCAGCGCGAGGACAGGAGTACCGGCGGCGTGAAGACGAGGGCCGCGTCATCACCAGCGGTGCGAGGACGAGGGCCGCGGCATCACCAGCGGCGCGAGGAGAACGGGCAAGGCAGCACCAGCGTGAGGACGGGAGTACCGGCGGCGCGAAGACGAAGGCCGCGGCATCACCAGCGGCGCGAGGACAACAGGTAGGGCAGCACCAGCGCGAGGATGGGAGCACCGGCGGCGCGAAGGCGAGGGCCGCGGCAGCACAAGCGACGCGAGGACAATGGGCAGGGTGGCACCAGCGCAAGGACAGGAGCACCGGCGGTGTGAAGACAAGGGCCGTGGCAGCACCAGCGGCGCGAGGACAACGGGCAGGGTAGCACCAGCGCGAGGACGGGAGCACCGGCGGCGCGAAGACGAGGGCCGCGGCAGCACCAGCGACATGAGGACAACGGGCAGGGCGGCTCCAGCGCAAGGACTGGAGCACCGGTGGCGTGAAGACGAGGGCCGCGGCGGCACCAGCGGCGCGAGGACAACGGCAGGGCGGCTCCAGCGCGAGGAAGTAGATAGAATAGTAATATATTTGGGCTACTAAAACATGCAATAATAATTGATTAGGCTACAAATCTCGGGTACTTGCCAAATAGGTTAGGCCTGTGAGTACCTTCTCTGACCTGCAGACTCGTGGTCACGGATCCGGGTATATAATTTCAGTGAATTCTACAGATCTGAGTTCAAGTAAGGATCTGGGTAACTCAAAAGTGCACTAGCCGATAGCCTAGCCAAGCTGAGTTAGCCACTATCTGAGCCGAGCCAAGCCAAGCCAAATATGGTCAGAGCTGAATGTGGCTCTCGGCTAAAGCTGGATGGGAGCCGGAGCTGCTGACACACTAGGCCGATGCATACTTAAAAACTACTGAATGTACTTGCTTATTTTTTCTCTCTTATTTCATTTTGTAGCATAAATTTCTAAGACACAATTAAGACATGAGTAGTTTACTTATCTTACTTAATTGTCTTTACTGTCTTAATAGAAGAATAAGACATGCTAAGTTGAAATAAGTAAGTCTCAGAACGGTGACGTTTTCCTGATGGAGCTGAGGTTATTGGCTACGGAAGTGATCCTTTTAAGTAGTTCGTATGTATGAATGCCAAAGTCTAAAACAGTCAAATGAAAAAGCAGAGAAGGCTAGCTAAGAAAGAAGCCAGTAAAATAAACCTTTCTACTAAGTAAAGTGTCAAGTGTTGATCAAGAATTCAAAGCCACTATAGGTATGGAACTGCAAAGCATCTTGTGGAGCGCTACTCCAACACACTGCCATCTTGTCACTGGTCACAGGGCATATTACCGCCAATGCCAATGCCAAGCAGACTCATGCAGTCAACGAGCTGCCACCACCGCTGCCGGTGTGGCAGTTGATGCATGCCACAGGGTAAACTACCGTGGGTGCCAACGCCATGCAGACGATGAGCTGCCGCCGCCGCCCCAGCACTCACCTCGCTACCTCGTACATGACGACAACAACAACACTGCCGGTCCGGCAGTCAACGTGTGCCACAGGGCGAATTACTGCCAATGCCGACACCATGCAGATGATGAACCACTGCCACCTCAGCACGCACCCCGCTACTTTGTACATGACGACAACATTAACACTGCTGGTGCAGCAGTTGATGCATGCCGAGGCATGGACGTCAAGCAGACACGCGGACAATGAGCTGTCGATGTTGAGCAGGTTCATGCGGATGGTGAGCAGGGGCATGCAGAAGTGAAAGGGTGATGAAAAGTATTAGTGAATGTGATTATATTAGTTTTTTACTTGTGATGTATTTGAGTTGTCCAATATTATTTACTTGTTGAGAGCAATGTTGACAAGCTGAAAAGTGCCCAAAAAGTGTGAAAGAAATATGTCCCTTAAGATCATATTAAGGCCAACTAAGCTAAGGATGATCAATGATCCAGTATTAAGGCTAACTAAAGGTGATATTAAGGATTAAGGATTAAGTAGTGTGTCTTAAGTTAACTCTCGAGTCTTAATTTTTCTTAGGAGCATTAAGGGCAGTTAAGCACAATTAAGAAAGTTTTAAGATGGATTAAGATTTTTCGTGTTTTCCTGATGGGCTTGGTTCCCAACACATTGTAGATTGGGACTCTGTAAAGCTGGGAAAATACAGGCTGGCCAGCTAGACAGTGTGGCCAGCTACCTGACCCACTACAGTAGTTTTCTGCAAATAAAACCTCAGATTTGGCAGGTTACTTTTTAGGACACTCTTAAGTCAAAAACTCTTTATTTTTCTATCTAAACTACTATACATGGAATTTTCAGTGTGTTTTACATGGAAAATTCCATGGTCATACTTTCCTTGGTGTACTATGGCTGTAAAAGATATACTGACTCATTACAACACTCAAAGCCTCCCTTCAACACATCTCTTTCTCATCCCTATTTCAAGCTTTACATACTCCTTTACTATTTTCTCATCTAACTTCAACCAGATAGGAATCCTGTTTAAACTCTTGATATCAAGATCAATAACCTTGATACTTTCAGGTTCAGGGTTTACTTCCTCACACTGTAAGGGGATAATTAAAGAACAGTCCTTAAAGGTAGCAGATAGTGTGTATGCAAGCATGTGGTAATGCAGGTTAGAAGGGCAGAAAGTGGAATATGTTTGTTGGTCTGAAGAC
>QFDX01001640.1:0-34252 GCA_003315875.1 Lactifluus piperatus
CATCGATCAAGCTGCGCTCACCGGGGAGTCTCTCCCTGTTTCGAAGAAGGGCGGCGACCAGTGCTTTTCGTGAGTCCGGCTTCACTCATACCGCACCTTGTTCTTATCTCGCTTTATAGGGGATCCACCTGCAAACAAGGTGAAGCCGAAGGCGTTGTTATCTCTACTGGTGCCAACACTTTCTTCGGTCGCGCCGCATCACTTGTCGGCCAGGAGGATGACACCACGGGCCATTTACAAAAGATCCTGGCTCAGATCGGTTCTTTCTGCCTTATCGCCATCGGCATCTTCGTTGTCGCTGAGATTTTTGTCCTTTATGCCGGCTTCCGTTGGTCATACCGCTCTGGTCTCGACAACATCCTCGTACTCTTGATCGGCGGTATTCCCATTGCCATGCCCACAGTGTTATCCGTCACTCTCGCCGTCGGCGCTCAGCAACTTGCCAAGCACAAGGCCATTGTTACCCGTATCACCGCTATCGAAGAGCTTGCCGGTGTCACCATCCTGTGTTCTGACAAGACCGGTACTCTCACGACGAACAAGCTCACGGTTGATCGATCTACTATCAAGACTTATGCTGCATTCTCAAGTGATGATATTATTCTACTTTCGGCATATGCATCTCGTACTGAGAATCAGGATGCTATCGATGCTTCTGTAGTTAGCGCTCTTGGTGATCCGGCCCGGGCTCGTGCTGGTATTCAACTCCTCGACTTCAAGCCTTTCAATCCGGTCGACAAGCGGACGGAGATCACATATCGCGACTTGGCGTCTAACAAGCTGAAGCGTGTCACAAAGGGCATGACCGGTATGATTATCGAACTCTGCACACGCAATAAGACCGAAGATATTGAGACCCAACTGGAGAAAGACGTGGAGGAGTTTGCGCTTCGTGGTCTGCGCGCGCTTGCGGTGGCCTACGAGGAGCTCGACGGAGATGATGCCGAGGCCGAGGGCAATGGGTTCGAGCTCATTGGCCTTCTCGCCATTTTCGATCCTCCCCGTGAAGATACCGAGCAAACTATTAGTGATGCGGTCGGGCTCGGTGTCAAGGTCAAGATGGTCACTGGTGACCAGCTTGCGATCGCTAAGGAGACCGGTCGTCGCCTTCATCTTGGTGACCATATGTATCCCGCCAAGGTACTAAAGGATGGACCTCCCCCGGGCAGCAAATTCAACTCGCTGGATGAAATGATTATGGACGCTGATGGATTTGCTGGTGTCTTTCCGGAACACAAGTTTGAGATCGTCAAGCGGCTCCAGGGCCTTGGCCACCTCTGTGCTATGACTGGAGATGGCGCCAACGATGCACCTGCCCTTTCTCGTGCCAATGTTGGTATTGCCGTTGAAGGTGCCACAGATGCAGCTCGTGGTGCCGCTGACATTGTCTTGACTGAACCTGGTCTTTCGACGATTGTTCATGCAATCCGTGGTTCTCGTATCATCTTCCAACGTATGCGAAACTATGCGATTTATGCCTGTGCTGTCACGATCCGTATCGTTGTCTGCTTCGCCATTCTTGTTTTCTCCTACAAGTTCCAATTCCCGCCCTTCATGGTCCTGATCATTGCATTGCTCAATGACGGTACTATTATGACACTCTCTGTCGATCGCGTGCTTCCGTCAAATACACCAGATAGTTGGGACTTGACTGAGATTTTTGCTTATGCCGTAGCGTATGGTCTCTATTTGACGCTTTCCACGTACGTTCCTTTTATGAAATCGTATCGTCCTCTGGATCCTAATTGACCGCATAGGATCGCTCTCGTTGTTGTCATCATCGAAACGGACTTCTTCCAGCGCAAGTTCCACGTCCATCTGAACTCTCCCCCTGGCCATATCGACCACAACGACAAGCAACTACACACGATCGTGTACCTTCAGGTTGCCATCATTTCTCAAGCCCTTATCTTCGTCACGCGCTCCCATGGATTTTTCTTCACGGAACGACCTTCATACGCATTGATGGGTGCCTTCTGTCTGGCACAACTTGTCTCCTCGATCATTGCCGCTTTCGCCGATTGGGGCTTTACGAACATTCAAAAGATCTCGGGCAGTTGGATTGGCATTATCTGGGTTTGGGTAAGATTTTTCACCTTGTTCGCCGATTTTTTTGTGCTGAGGTTGCTTGGTAGGATATTATTTGGTTTGTCCCCCTGGATTTGATCAAGTTCGCAATGAAGGCCACGGTGATCAAGTACCTCCGTGAGCGTTCCCAAAAAGCCACGGCGGCTGCTGCTCGTGCTGGGGTCCCGCTGACGCGAACCCAATCTCGTGCCGCATCCATTCACGAGTCACTATATTCAAACCGGACGTCATTCATCCGCCGCGCTGCTCGCAAGGTAGGCTTTGGGCAGAAGGTGCGAGTGAAGGCGGAGGAGTTGCAACGGATCGGCACCATCCAGATGCGGAACACGGGCGAGACATTAGCACGCCATCCTTCACGTCAAACACCATAAATAAATCACAGAGGGACTTGAAGCCGAAATGCTCTCGCTGTAATTTTATTGCATCTTGCCCTTTCAAGTCCGGTATCGTCTCTGTCACGCTCCTTATTTATGATTCCTTTTCCTCGATTCTCGGTTACATTGAACTTCGACGCTGGATTCGGTGAATGGGCGAGGTTGAGTGTTTACTAGAAGTCCTTTGATAAGTGCCCTCGGTTTGACGTATGAAAACCCTTTCAGTTTCTTCGTTTTTTTATTCTCTCCGCTTTCGAGATAGTTTCTGAGTTCTGGCTTTTTGAGGGCGCTTATATATCCCTTTAATTAGAATTCCAGTCGTTTGAAGCTCATATGAATAATATACGTTGTTTTATGCCAGTGGTGCCACCGTCACCTGTCACAACCCTGGGCGAATATAACTGTAACGCCACAACTGGTGCTAAGTTCAGACATGTCCCCCGTTCATGTGCTTGATCGATATTATTTGGCCTTTACTGCTCTCGTCACTATCGCTTGGCAACTCGCCGGCTTCTTCATAGCCTGGTCATTTCAGGTCAGAGATTTGCCCACGGGGGTGTTCTTAGTTCTGACTGGGAAAATTTATGATAGTTTGATAAAGTCACAGATTTCACAGGAGGTCTGTCTAGTTCATCTTCTGGCCCGCCGTCCCCTTTCCGTGCATTTGCTGACGCCTAAGCAGGATCCAATTTTTTCGTGCTAGGTAGGTAGCGTCTCGAATGCGACCCAACTTGGAAATTGCGTTGGTTGACTAGGGGACCGGGTATTTGGTGCTTTTTGGGTGTGGTGGCTAAATTGAAACAGCACTTCTCACCCTCCTCCTTGGCAACACTTACCATGTGCGAAATATCGTCGCTAGCGTGTTTGTGATGGTCTGGGCATCCCGCACAGCCGGTATGTGTAAATATTAAACATCGTTACCCGTCCACCCCTCCCCCCCCAAAAAAAAAAAAAAAGCGCGAAACTGCGCACTTTCTGATGATCGATGATATATAATAATCGGGCTGACCGGTGACCGGTGACTGGTCAGGGTTTCTACTGTTCCGCGTGCTCAAGATTGGAAGCGACTCGCGCTTTGATACGATTCGTGCACACTTTTTTAAATTCCTTGGTAAGTCATCCGTATTTTTCCCCCTTCCCATTATTGTAAAACAATTCACACTCATGGGCGATGACATCACTGTGCGACAGGTTTTTGGATTAGTACGTCCGCGTGCATGATATATTTATTCCGTAGCCCCGAATGATCATGCAAACGTTGCATCGTCGCGTTGTAGCACAAATTCTATGGGTCCGTACCTTCACCATTTTTGATAGATAGAACCCTCGTGCAGTTGCAATGGGAAAGGAGCTGATGTTGGGTGCAGGTCTGGACGGTATCATTGCCCGTCGTCGTGCTCAATTCACCTGCCGTGTCCGACCCGGCCCTCGGCGGGTCTAATCCTGCATTTGGCACCGCACGTGACATCGTCGGTATCGTTATCTGGGCTGTCGGATTGGCTATCGAGACTGTGTCCGATGCGCAGAAGGTGCGTCGTCTGTAAAACTTCATCAATACAGGGAAGCTCAAGGTGGTGCTCGTTTAGCTGCACTATAAATTGAATAATCCGCCAAGGCACAAGCCTTTCACGGTGCGCGCGGGACCGCATGCTTCCACCCCTCCCAGCACTGACTGACTCTCTCTGACGTGCATATAAAATAAAAGGTCGGCCTGTGGAAGTGGTCGCGTCATCCTCCGTACTTTGGAGAGTATGTTTCTCAAATTTTTTGACCGCTCTTGTGTGAGTGCTGGTTTTGGAAGACTGACGCGATGGTCGTGAATTTCTAGAATTCTGTGCTGGTGGGGTATTTGGACGCTTATAATCTCCCCGAGTACGAACGGTACACTCACTGGTGGCGGAAAGGCGGCACAGTATGGCGCAGTCGTCTCCCCGCTTTTCACCATCTTGTAAGTATCTATCGATCTGTTTTATCACTGCAAGGTATGGCTTACCACCTTCGCCGACACGTAGCGTACTTCTTTTCTTCTCTGGCATCCCTACAGCCGAGAAGCCCCAGGCTCACCGCGTATATCATAGTGGTGACGCGAGCGCATGGGCAGCATACCTCACGTATCTCGACGAGACCTCCATTTTGATCCCGCTCCCGCCTGCACTATATCGCCCCCTTCCGAAAGTAGTTAAACGCACAGTTCTTCTCGACTTTCCTTTCTACCAGTTTGATGAGACTGGGGCTGAGAGGGACGTGGCACGTCCAGAGGAGCCACAGCCAGAAGGGTCACAGTCTTGACGAATCTAAGATTCTGGATGTACTGTAGTTGCCCCCAAGACCTTTTGGGATTATTATGCCCCGTTTCACTTTTCCACTCCCATTCCTAATTCCGGAATTTTGATGCATTCTATAAATCCGCGTGATCGTGCGCACAAACGGGTCCGTGGTGTCATGACACCCGTCCACCCATGAGGCTGTTCGCGTGCCTGCCAATGGGGACATCTCACGTACCTAGTTGAACTTGAAAGCGGGGCCTTAAAGCCCTGAAGGGAGGCAAAGGTTGGGATGCTCCCATTTATGGCGGAACCGAAGACCGGGGACATGATAACCTCGCTCGGCCATGAATGATAATGACATGGATAACGAACAACACTCTTATCGTTGACCAAACAAACAAACAATATTACCCTTCTCTGTGCTCGGATAATGATGGCCCCTGGCACCCGGCGCGCCACCAGGGTCCCTGTTTGCCAACGTCACTCCAATGCAATAATCTGACTAAGTCAGAATGAAAATCAGAAAAGAAGAACGGCGTCGCCTGAGAAAATAGTCCTCTACATTTCGGGTCATGAGTACAGCTTGTTTGTATAAGTGGAGACAAATGTGACTAAGATACATTCGCGTTTGTACATGCCGAAGTGATATTTTTTTAATCTTACAATTTGAGAGAAGGTGAGTACTGCAACTGCTGATCGTCTTTACACTTCCCTAGACATTCTTTTCGAATTAGAGTTAACTGACCCGGAGTTAACCTGGGAGGTCTGCCCTGACTCGGATGCTAGCGCACATCACCTGAAGGGAGCAGCTTCATGGTGTTGCTGGCGGAGGTGATTTATGACTAGATAACGGCGCCCCGAGGACCATGTAAAACTACATCGAGGGTAAGGGCAGACCTTCCACGGAGAATGCACATCCTTGTTGTGACGGTTCAGGGCCTTCTTCGCGTATAGGTTGACTCTACAGATGGTGCAATAGAACACCCTCGATTCTTGCTCCGCCTCGACGACGCGTTTCGATTCGACGGAGGATACCTCTGTGGTGTCTCCGTGTATCGGAGCCGCAAATCGAGGTTGAGAGGGTTCGTGTTGACGGGCTGCCTGGGACGAAGATGCGACAAACTCATCGTGGTAATCTGGATCGTAGTACGTCCCACGGTCTCGACCAGATGACGTCGAATAGATTGGCGTTTCGCCGGAGAAGGCACAGGGGTTACAGTCCTGTTTCGGTTCGTGGGATTTGGCTTGAGCAGGAATGGTGCCAGGGTCATAAGGGCGCCCCGCGTTGACGGCGCAGCTGTTGTCTGACAATCTAATCAAGCCAATCTATGTAATCGTTATTGTCCGTCATGGTGAGGACAACAAGGGTGCTCACCTTGTAAAAATCACAGTCAGACAGCTGTCTAAGGTACGCGTCGAGATTCAAGTAGCGGCGAGACTTCTTGACATGTACGCCACTTGCGTTACATCTGTTCATAGCTGTATTTCCTGTCTCGCCTAGATAGACGTTCTTCTATTGACGGTGCTGTGAGGACGAGAAACCGGCGTCAAAAACGCTGTTAATTTCAGGACGTCCAAATGGCGTCTGAGTTGTGCTCACCATGACAATACTCTGAGTCAAGGTGGTTGGTAAATAAGTGTTGAGGCGATTGGGGAATGTGTTCTAGACACAACTTGAAGGGCAGAAGAGAGTACTGAAATTTAAGGCGACGTACAGCCAATGGTCATGCATCTAGCCAGCCAGTGCCAACCGCTAAGGTTTAGTGATCTAGGGCATCGTAGTCGGTCTCATGAAGTCATTTAGGGAGGACGCTCATGTCATGAGGCAGTAAAGTGCGCTGAATTTAACTCAAGAAAGAGCGAACGACCACCATGAGGCAATAAAGTGTGCTGAATTGACGTGACTTTATTATAACGTGATGGGTGGGCAAAGTCTACATCTAGTCAGCCACAGTGCCAAGGCCAAGGTTTAGTGATCTACTGGGAGACAATCGTGATCGGTCCCTTGAGCTCAATTATGTGCCGTGTTTAGGCAACGGATAGTCAACGACTGTGCTGCCAGCTGAGTCTGCTAGGTGCCAATGCTAAGGTTTAGGGGTCCAAGTTATCATAATTGATTCCTGGCATAGAGTCCGCGAAAGTTCAAAGAAGACAACTTAGACAAGGGATGTGAGAGCGACGGAGAAAGATCAAAGTTAGTAAGAGAAACTGCGGCATAAGTACTAAGTGTAGTAGTACGGCCGGGTCAAAGTGCCAGCGGGCGAGTGGAGCATGACTATCGCCTACTATCGCCTAATTCCCACGCACCGGACACTCGATTGAGGTCTTTGGGGTGCTGGTGCTGGAGGCTATGATATCTCGTGACCTTATCTACTGTAACGTAAGTCTCTAAGTCACCGGGCAGAATCCGTGGCGTTGTAGGCGTAAACTAAACATAACTCCCCACTAGCGGGCTTAACAAACACGCATATGACCATATCCACTTGATTGATAGCAGCCGTGATCAGTCCATCAGACATCAGTGGCATTGCTGGTGTGTGAAAGTAGCTCCCACTGGCTGGCTTAGCAAATACATATATGACTCAAATGAGGTCAATGGCTCGACTAGATCTTTTGGGGACATGGGCCAATTGGAAATTTTTTACTAGTAGAGGATGTAGGGTTGGTTTAAATGGCATTTGGCCGAATTTCACGGAAAGGTAGCTGAAAGGGGTACTGTACTAGTGGATAACTTGAATGAGTACGATAATGGCACCCCCCCTGTCACAGTTTTCGTTCCGGGAATATGCCAATACCCCGTGTTCTCAATTCCACCTGATTAAAAGGCCTGATTGACAGGCCGACTGTTAAACCAACTTTAGAAAAATGTCTTCAGGTTCAGGAGTTAGCCTGACACTGCTTCTTTGTCTGACTTTCCCTCCTTGGATTATAGAATTAGAGAGCCTCAGCCACCTCAGGGAAGCTGATACATAAAGGTATGAGATCTATGAGAGGTAGCACTGTTTGGCTATGGTATACTGTACCTATGCATGTATTGTTATAATAAGAGCGGAATGCTCACATCACAGCAAATTGCCTCATCCTCCACAAGTTCTGTAATAAGGGGAAGTGCACAGTCCCATATTTCCACAAAGTACAATGTAACGTAACTCGGATCTTGGCAAGGCTCGCGCCCAGAAGCTCGCCGAGGAGCAAGCGGACCAACGCTTGAACGCTATAAGCTCAAGGCTGTGGCCACGGAGCAATGCGAATGGACCACCGCTTGTGTGAGTGACTTCGTGACCGACGACGGCCATCTTGATGAAGACGATGCAAATGGTAGTCGTCTACAGGACGGAGCAAATATTGATCTTACCAAGCACTCGCGTGCCGAGCTTGTCGACGTGACCGGAAAGGCGGCCGCTGCTCAGGCGTGCCTCACGATGATGTTTACTGTACTAATCACCCTCAGGTTCGAGTGCCCCCCCGCGTTACCTTTAGTTCACCCCACCACTCTTCGTCCGTGGTGCCAGGGACAGACTATCCTCCAGACGGGCAGCTGTCAACAGTGAGCCAGGCAAGCTGCGTAAGTTCCGCCCGCAAGCGTATAAGGCACAAGAGTAAGGGGAGCTTGCGTCTACCTGTACCCGTTACTGTACCATCCGCGTCCGCTCCCACTCAATGGCGCGGAGGGAGTCTGGTACGCGCAGGGCACGGAGGAAGAGTCATAGCAAGAATGGCAATGAGTCTGCGCGGGCGGAACGTTCCCGTCCCTGGCCGCCAGTTGATATGGAAGCGTCCTTTCTCTAGATGGACTCAGAAGACCGTCCATCCTGTGAAGAGGACGGTGAAGAACACGGAATCGAAGTCGATGGCGATGGTGATACAAATGTGGGTGGAGAACTCTCCCCAGACCCAGACGATTCACAAGGTGATACACATTTTGTCCCCCTGCTCTACTTTACTGATAGATAGGCGCTGCCTGCAGCTGGACCAACTCCCCATCCATCCCTCTCCACCCCTGCACCGTTAGCCGACGCATCCTCTTCAAGTTCCACCCCTTCGCGTCAAGACGATGATGCGTCCCCTGCAGTGGGGTCACCTTCGACTCCTAGATCTACCTCAGGGCAATGCACGGAAGTTTCATCTACTTCTATGGCCTCAATCTACACCTCGACCGCAGCGCCGTAGATTGCAGCCACGCCAACCCCCTATCTTGATAGAGCCCCTCGTCCAACCACTTACTCCGCGCTCTTTCCCAGATGGCACTGATGCGCACGAAGAAGTTCGAGGGTCGGGAGTCCTGATCGATAAGCCTGATCCCCGATCCTGCCTCCATCTTCTCCGTTACTACACCCGCATATGCGCCCGATCTCGCGTGGCGTTGGTCAATCGCTCAATTTGTCGTCTATGATCTCCGATGCCAGCGACAAGCACAGCGATCGCGCTGGCGCCAAAATTCAACGCAGCCCCCGTGGATTGCTGCACCTTGGTAATAGCTCGGGGACGCGCTGACGGGGCATGCCATTTACCTTTAAGGTCCGTGGTGCAGTCATGCATTCTTGAACCATTTCAAGCGCGTTGTCACCCGTATTCGCGCGGGGAGTTGCATCGGAGTGAAAGATCAGACGACGGTTGGAAGATACGCGCGAGGAGAATGAGTAGATTAGATCCTTTTCGTTATCTGATCAACAATGATCCACTTATGATGTTTGCGCTGCAGTGCCCTGAAGTAGCTCGACTTACAGATCTTCGCTCATCTCTGCTAGTTTTCTCCGATGGTATATGCCCTGCGGCCCCCGCCTGCATCTGTATACCTCACATCATTTACATCTCCCTCGCTAAGTTCTTCCCCTTCCACTCTTCTCAGGTTTAATGCACTGGATGTCATTTCGGTGTTGTGGTCTGGCTAACATAAACGCGATGCCGTTCTACATACCATCCTGGGCTAGAGCGCGTGCATCACGGTTCGCGATGACTGTAAGGTCAGTCATTGTCGCCCCGGCGCGCTCCCCGGCGATGCGCATGCTCTTTCCCAGCTGATCAACCTACATCTAAGGTGGCCTCAGCATCAGAAGAATATGTCTGGGGAGGGAGTGACGTACGTTGATTTATAGCTTATCCATGAACAGTGAATAATCCGTGAAGATCGGCCTGTTCCTTACATCAGGTATTTGTGCGGGCGAGCGAGCGCTTCATATAGTTCGCGCCCACCTTGCAATCACTTCAATGGGCCTAACTGCCAGGCGATCCATATTGTGCACAAAGCCAGGGCGGAAGACGATCGCTTCAGCGTACCCGGTGTCGGAAAGCCCCTGCTCTGTCGCGGCTTTGCATCATATGTAGAGCGAGTGACTGGGACTCGGATGCGCCCTTGTTTTCCATACCGGACTTTGTGAAGTGGGCAGTGCCAGTGGCCGTGATATGTCAGCGGCGAGGCAATCGAGGGACGAAAGGGGCATAACCTGGTTAGGGTAATAGATTAACCGAGGTATAGACGAGACATTGTTATTGTTGGCGGGATGCGTCGCTAGCTTTTGCGGTGCGAGCGGCATTGAGGACGCAGTCTTTGTCTACCCTTGTTCGCGCGTCTTCAAGTTGGCGTCGTGCATCTCCGTGGCAGGCCTACAAAAACAGTAAGGAAGACATTTGTGTGTACATCCTATGCAAATGATTTTTCGCTCACGCAATAAAGACGACGTCAATTTGCTATCACGGAACGCGTGCTGCCAATCGCTAGCACCCGAGTCCGAGTTGTCAAAGTCGGCCTTCCGTTGCTCGAGTTTCGCGGAAAACATGCATCCGGACCTGACCCATCCCCCCAAGAACGAGCGCAAACTTTCTTGTGGTTGCAATTCAACACGAAATCAGAAAAAAGACACGCCGACGTGCGCGCGTACTGACTTGACGTTATCATGTGTTAAAGCAGTGGTGAGGGAGGCAAGCCATTTTGAAGGCCTGCCTTCTTGGTTTATGTCGGCGTGAAACCGGGGTGGGAAGACACCCGGTGTCCCCACAGGTGCGGAGCGCCCACCGGCAAATTTTACTCGTATTTGACGAACAGCCCTCAGCGAACGCGCTAAATGCCAGTGACTGTCACTGAGTATGTGAATAATTTGGATCCGGCATTACCACCGGCTCGGAAGGAACATCGATAAATCCATTTTTTCTTCGCGCCACTGACCTACAGGGTTCAATATCTACAGTTTCTAGCACAGCCTGACTCACTGCTATAGTTCGACCTAAGTCGCTGCAGAAACACGACGTCAGCTACGCCCATACCCAAGTCCCGTGGACCGACGGGTGAAACCGCAAATCAGACTGAAGCCTACAACGAAGAGGACGCAGGAATCGTCCTACGTACTCGGATAAGGCGATTGCAAAAACACTTTGGGGCGGGATTTCTGGCTCCGGCGCCACGGCAGCTAGCGCAACAGGCGGTAGTGGGGAGGCGGAGTCGGAGTCGGCGGGGGGCCTCTGTTTCTGGACTCAGTTCAGGTTCAGGTTCCGTGGGCGCTTCGACGAGCGCGACATACACCTCCGGAAACAACCCACTCCGGGTGCCATCCGCGCTGGAGCCAGACCACCGGTCTGTGTCTTCTTGTATGATCTGCGCGACGAACTTGCCTTCCACGATGTGACAGCTAAGATACCGTTACAAGTAAGAGACAAATGAGTAGATGCCCAAGCCAGCGGGGCACCCACGGAAGATACTATAGTCAGTAAGAGATCCACAAAGTATCATAGCCAGTGAGGCACCCATGGAGAGGTGTCCGAGCCAGTAATGCTTCCTTTTAGGTGCTATAGCCAATTGGATACAGCCGAGGCGATACCAGGGCCAGTAAGGTGCGCGCGATCAGAAGACAGAGCCAAAATGACATACACAAGGTGCCAGAGCCAATGATATGCACATTATGAGGTTTCAGAGCTAGCAAGTTTCCCACTACTAGGTGCCATAGCTAGTGGGACGCACACGAGGAGATGCGAAAGCCAGTTTGATAGCCACCTGGGTATGGGTACGGTGCCATCACAAGTAATACGACGATGCGCCCAGGTCAGTGGTAAGTCACTGTTGTCTGTCGTGTGGTTCACCCATGGCTTCAGTTAAGCGCTGCTACCGGTGTTAATACGACGGTGTGTTGAGCACCAGTGTTACAGAGACAAACGATTTGTCGAAAGTTATTAAAGTGGAGACTGCATAGTCATCTGTTTGACGTTAAGTAAATGTCGGTAAATGCCGGAAAAGATCTTGACGCGATATGGCGTTGTCAGCAGCTCGCCACACGGATACATTCAGGCTCTGTAGCTGCGGAGTGACGTCCACAGGTACTCGGTTGTGATGTATGGCGCAGTTTTGTTTGTTTGTGGACTCATGGTACTACCTATTCCCCTCATTGCTCTCGCCCGTTAATACATGGGATACTGTAGTGAATCAGTACTTAGTAAGCGTAAGTCCCCCAAATTAGTTTCGCACCCGGCAGGCCATCAATGCATCAACGACGAGCCTGAAGAAGCACGCCGTTTTCATATTGATAGTCTACCGCCACACCTGAGAACACACCCGTTGCTCGTCAAGTGATCTGCCGGTGGGTCAAAGAAGCCATCGCAGCTAGTGCCAGTGGTGTCATATCCTGGCTCGAGGAGCTACAGGAGGCGTTGACTCGACAAGTTTCATACAAGGAAAGGAGAATACAGCCAGCTCACGCACGGCGGCGCACTGTGCCCTTAGCTGGTTAGCCGATTGGTCGGCCAAATGAGTCCGAATCAGTAACTTACTAAAGTACTAGTAGGACCGAGCCAGGGTGAGCATATACCAACTGAAAATTGCCGAAGTAGGTGGATACTACATAGTTTTTGCCATGAGATAGGCATCAGCAAATTCACATAAAACTTTTTGAACTTTATAAAGACGTTATAAAGTCAAAAAAGTCAAAAAGTCGAAAGCTGTTTGGCTAGGCCCCCTCCCCTGAAAAGTTGTGATGTGGAGGTGGGCCATAAGGCTAGAAACGTCCAAAAAGTCATGAAAAAATCATATAAATTTTCTACTTTACAGCTTTTTGACTTTTGGAGTGACTGTCAGAAAGCTAAAAAGTCCAAAAAGACGAAAATAAATGTGTGAATTTCCTGATGTATATGATCCGACTTTTACGCGCTGGAAACAAAGTTTAAAGGTATTTCGATGAGGTGTTGGGCTTACCCCCGCGGTTATTGTAACCTTGGATACTAGTAGTTTTTTTGCCGCGCCGACGCTCAAGCTCTCAAGATCTCAAGGCTTGGTTATCGCGGCCACACTAACTGAACATCGCTGTATGATAAGGCTGGACTAGCCCAGATGTGACGAGTGATGTTGAGAGAACTGTAACATGGCATTCGCGCACGTCGAGCGAAACTAGAACTCCTGCATTTTATTACGTGCGTCCTAGAAAAGAAGTATAGGAACAAAAGTGTACAATCTAAATATCTACACTCACTTCATTGTTTGTCTACTCTCTCAGATGACGACGTTCTATAAACAAATACGTGTGGCCCGTTTCCAGTTATAATAAAAAAATGTTCGATATAAGTTGAACGAGGAAAGGTCTTCCACGTCTTCGCATAACACACAAACCCCGTAACAATGTCTGCTCACTTACAACTTCGCATCTCCTTCCGGTTGCACACCCGCAAGGTTCAGCAGCTCCGCGACAATCTCATAAGGAGTCGTCACGTGCCACTTGGCAAGCGTGCGCTTTGATGGGTGTCCAACAGCGGTTGTGAAGATGTCCTCCGGCGTGAACTGCAGCTGAACGCGTGGATACTGGCGCCCCCTTTCGGTGGAGACAAGAGAGACGGATAACGGTGGGTCCATGATGTATGGCAGAGGAGCCTCCGTGAACTGCAGCGAGCGGAACATGTCCTCGTCCGTCTGTTGCATTGCGAAAACGTTAGTCGGCTTAGGCTAATAGAAGGGTGGTATATGCTGTGAAAGACGAACCTTGTCATCGCCCGCGCAGAATACGAATTGGGCATCCGGGTTCAAGTACAGGATACGCTTGACAATCTCGCCTTTGTTTACTGCGATTGGGCGCACCTCTAGGTTCTTTTTACCGACAAGCACTGCGAAACGGCTCAACACCCAGATATGTTATGTTGAGTGGAGAAACAATACCTTCAATTGGTCGTTTATGTGCGACGTTATTCTCAAGCAAATCTTGACATTGCCTGCACTGGAAAAGCCTGCAGGTAAAATCCCAATCAACACACATAAGTAGACAGCATCTATGGCGCACATACCCCCACTCTGGGTCGGTTGAACGGTAATGCCATGTAATTGAGCTCCTCTTCACTTCGATGTGGCTGCCCGTCGTACGCTCCGTGTAGTATTTGAACACTTCGAGGACCTCGTTCATCCAACTCATGTCCAAGCTCTCAGTGAAATTCGTCCATTCCGTTGAACCCGGGGCACGTATGAATCCGCCGTGCTCAGCGGACATGCCAAGTCCCTTGATGTGCCCTAGGTGTTGCTCAAGGAAAGCACCATCGCGGCCTGAAATAATGTATACGAGATTGCGCGGGTCTTCAGCAAGCGTCGTCAGGGCTGTGAGGGTATCCTCGGACGGCACGGCCATGGATGGTATCTTGACAATCGGTGCCAGGGTACCCTGAAGGGTAGCACCGATGTCAATAAACATAAGAGGGGAGTGCGCAGGGCAAACGCACGTCGTAGTCTAGCAAGAAGAGGCGTTTAGTTGCTCTTGAGTAGCGGTCCAGCATATGAGAAGTGGGTAAGGCAGGTGTCTGACGTGCGACACCCTGAGAATCGACGACACTGAGAAGTAGCTTGACGAGCGACATCGCCCAAGTCTGTGACGTGTGGGTTGTAACGACATTGTACAATTTAGCGTGCCGCGCCTCCTTGTCTGCCTGGGACATGAGCAACCCCTGGTGCATAGCAGCCGCTACGTCCTGCACGTAAAAAATAACGTATCAGCAAAACGGTGAGGAGTAGATATGATTATACGGACATCAAGGTTCCATGGGTTAATCTGAAGTGCCTCGGCCATATTGGAGGAAATGCCCATGAACTCGCTCAGCACGAGAGGAGACCGTTTCGTTTGGCCTTGAGCAATGATAAACTCCATTGAAGTCGTATTCATACCATCGCGCAACGGTGTGATCACACCGAGGTCCGCGGCGCTGAGCAGAGCATAGAACTCGTCTTTCTTGATCGTTTGGTGACTACAAGCATAGATTAAGTGACTCCCGCTGACGAGGCAGACGAACAGAGGCGCACTAATGGTGGACAGGGATGAAGTCCAAGCTACCAAACTCGCCGTTGATACTGCTCACGAGCTCACTGACTTGGCGCTCTAGTTTTGGAGAATCGGAAAGGGCAGGAGATGTAACTTGAATAAGCACGACTCGGCCTATCCACTCCGGGTAATCATGCAGCAGCTTTGCGAATGCGCGGAGCTTCTGTACGACACCCTTGACAACATCCAGCTTATCGCGCCCAATAATGATCCTTTTCCCGGCGTAGAGCTTCAGAAGAGACTGCAACTTTGGCTGAACACCCGGCCGCGCGCTAAGGACATACTTCAATTTAGGAAAGAAAAATTCAAAGGCCAACGAAACACTCACAGGTCGCGCGATACCCGCTCCGCGTCGACGCCTACGGGAGTGTGCAAGACAGAAGTGACGTGGCCTTCAACATCGATACCACGTGCCGCGACCTCGTAGCCACATACTCGGACACATGATGACGTAAAGTGGCGGGAATAGGAATATGTTTGAAAACATACAAGGTTCGCGCCGAGCATCCCATCCAGTATCTCCTTCCGGCCTGCGATGGGCGTGTGTCAATTCCATATGTACCGGAACTTAGAAGTGCCTGTAAACGTACGTGGGAGACAGCGGAAGACTTCGCTGCTTGGCCACGGCGTGTGCACGAAGAGCCCGACGTAGACTTCGGGGAGCATCAAGCGCAGTAGCTTAGGGACGAGAAGTAAGTGGTAGTCATGCACCCATATCAGGTCGCCTGGACGATATTCGTCCATTACTCTACGTGCAAATGCGGCATTAGCTTGCTCATATGGGGCCCAGTGCTCATCTGCTGAGAAGGACGCGGAGTGCGAATTAGGCGAGACATCCTGCCAGAGCAGATAGTGGAAAAGCGGCCAAAGTGCTAGAAAAATATGGTGTCAGGATACGAAAAAGTAATCGTAGTGACAAGCGGGTTCTCACTCTGCTTGCAGTACCCGTCGTAGTGACCATGAGCAACCTTGTCGTCAAGCAAGACGGGTACATAAGCCGTTCTTGTTTTGGCGTCCTCATCCTCGCTGCTAAAGATTGCAATCTCCTCCTCCAGTGCAGCCTTGTCTTCCTCGGAGAGTGATGTGTAAGGAATCTTGATTTTTTCACCGGCTGAAGATGTGGGGTGACCCATAAACACACGACGGAGAAGGTTAGAGCGCATCAAGTCACCGGTGGAACACGAATACGGTTACATACCTGAAGTGGAGTTGGGACTTTCGATGTCGCCCACCCAGCCGATGATGAGCTGCTCGTGCGTAGCCGATAGTGACAGAATGCCGCTGATCATGGCGGCATGTCCCTGGCGTGTGGTGAGGGACCATTTTGGTCTTGGGGAACTCTCTGGGGTATGGGGTGTGCCAGGAGCACTCCCGGATGAGACCGATGGTATGTCTGCTACTGGATGCGGCGGAGTTGCAGGTGGGGATATGATACCGTGGCGTGATGAGGCCTGGAGGGTCGCGGTGATGGGGAGATAGTGGCATACATGGATGATACGACCGGAGAGGGGGATATCCCTGGCACGATATTCAGCTTCACGAGCAAGTACCTCGGCGGTGATAACGTCAAGCTTGATGGGTTCAGAAACACGACGTGGTTCGTGGAAGCTATCCATTATAAGGAGGTGATGGGAGTTAAAGGAGAAGTGGGGAATAGAAAAAATGAAATGGCTTTAATGATTATATAGGGCTTTAGAGAGATGGTTATCGAGAGCAAGACAGTCAAGAAATTGACCTTGGCGTACGCATTTGGATATACGCGCCCGGCCTGTTTGAGCCACCTCCTAATCTCCCTCCTCCTCTCTTTGGTTTTGCTACTAGTAGTATCCTCCTTTTCTCGGTAGTAGATAGTTAATAATGTATTCCCTGTACCTACCTCGCATAACTTTCATCTCCAGACTAACTTGAGGGATCCGCATTTCTCAACGGCTCCCCCATCCCTCTGATATAAATCAGTTACGTGAGCCTCGGCTTTGCGACTCCTTATCGTGGACATCCCTGAGGGTTCTTACATGCATGTCCGTATCTTCCTTGGAAATATATAGGTATCTCGCGAATCGCTAGCCATACCCGATCTGTGCCACTTCCGACTATAGGCTTCCCTCTCTAAAGTATGAGAGGCCAGGAAGATGGTCCCATTACACGTAGCCATAACCCTGCAACGCCAAATACTCGGCGAATCCTCGTTAAACGAAACGACAAAAGAATAAAAGAATAAACATTCTGAAGTCAAGGTAAGATGTCCCTCGCCCCTTTTTGGAAGTGAAGCCTAACTTTCTCAACACGATCGCTCTTTCAGAGAATCGTAGAACTTCTCGGACATCCCCGGCATCAGTAATGCATCAGTGTTCGTGCATATATTCATGGCCTTGCGCCGGCGCCAGCACGCACTGTGCCATCGTTACATCACCCCTATGGTCATTTCCCGCGGACCCTGCCACGACGGGTACATTACCGGTAATTCCGCGTGAACGGAAAAGCCCACAGTCGTCACTATTCTAGAGAGGAAATGTGGGTTTTTCGCACGCTTTTCTCGCTGTAGTTATCGCCGGCCCCATCGCCCCATTGCTTTTCTTTACATGAGATGAGAAAGGAAGTATGTCATGGTTCGGTTCACTGTCATGTATCCCATAGGATATATACCACCCGGGAGACGAAGAAGCTAAAGCAACCATGAAGCGTCAGTAACAAGAAATGCCAAAGAAAATGGGAACACGCACATGTACACGGCCACAGACAGACAAATCTGTCACCTCTATTTTCACCATGGCCAGTCGTCGTCGTGATTTGGGACTCAGTATCCCGCCAGCGCCGGCGGTTGGAAGTGCAACCCTGCCAACCCCGCGGCTAACGAACCGCGTGCTCCAACATTAAGGACTCGGACACTGAATTCTAGTCCGTCGAGCATTCCTTCCTACAGGAGGAGGGACTGTGTGACACGCGCATTACACGAGGGGAACAGTACGCACGAGAAGTGGGCTCGAACGGCGGTGATGGTCTCCGGTCCGTTAGTCCGACAACTCTTCAATAAGCTTCAAGCTTTTCCCTTTTCCCATGCCACGGTATTGTAAGAAAAGTGAAAACTTGGAAGGTAGCATACATGCCTGCGCCTGACTTTGCCCCGATTTAACTCGACCGCAGCGGTCTGTACCTGCTTGAGCGTACCTAGGACAGTAAACCAACCTAAGTTAGAAGAGAGAATACATGAGTTAGAGGAAGCCTCACGTGGGACGGCAAACACATATAGTATGTTCCCGTATTCTTCCCCACCTCCAACTTTATCGAGCTTTATCCACAAGGCGATCGCTGCGCTGACACTGCCGTATGTTCGCTATTACTATCAGGTGACCCTCCTAGTAGCTCGGCACGATGGGCGTCTATATTCTATATCCAGCCAGCACGTTGCAGGCCACCTGAGATCCTTATCGTGTTGGCGCCGTACTAGTAAGGCTGTGTAGCTGAGCACAGGGCGTATACCTTCGACCTTCGACCCATCCAACCGCTATTCAACAGCCTTCTAACTGCTAACTGTCACCATGTCCTCAGTCAATCAGACCACAGACCTCTCCATCTCTAACTTTACCAACATATTCGACGCTGCCTCGGACGAGTACGGAAAACTCACCAAGCAAGACCTGTTTACCCATCCATTTGCTGCTAGGCTTGACACCTGCGACTCACCCGACGCTGTCCTGGACCTATTTCGGGAGCAAGCACGCAGATTTGATGAATTCTGCAAGGGAGACGACAGACTCATGAAATGGCTGGATCCCACAGTACAAATTCTATTCACATTTTCGGCAACGCTCGGCGAAGGCATCGCACTCGTGAGCATTTAAACATTCATTCGTTCTCTATCCGAGTCATCATGCCTCAACGTGTTCATCTCAGCCATTTCCGCCA
This sequence comes from Lactifluus piperatus, assembly GCA_003315875.1. Taxonomy (NCBI): domain Eukaryota; kingdom Fungi; phylum Basidiomycota; class Agaricomycetes; order Russulales; family Russulaceae; genus Lactifluus; species Lactifluus piperatus. The sequence goes on from QFDX01001640.1 coordinate 18,904, forward strand.
GCAAAGACAATATTTACGGGGATTGGTGTTCTCCTGGGGGTACGTCCCTTCTCGAGCTTAGTCGAGAAACTTGCGTGAAGAGTCTATCTCAGGTGGCAAAAGACGTCGTGGCCAGCCATGCGACGCTCGTGAATCTGTTCGAGCGCATTCAATTTTTCCTTCAACGTCTCAGCATCTACATTGGGATCCCACTGACGGCAGCAATGACGGAATTATTTGGAAAGATCATGGGACAGGTGCTATCGATTCTTGCGATTTCTACTAAGGAGATGAAGCAGAGGCGGATCAGTGAGTGTGATTGGCCTGATATATTTCTGTTAACTAACTATGGGACAGATAGGTTTTTGAACAGGCTTATCGGGAAGACGGAAGTTGAGGATGCGCTTGAACGGCTGGACATTCTAACGAAGGAAGAGGTTGGAATGACAACGGCGAGAAACTTGGCTGTCACTCATATCGTCGATGACCATGTGAACATGGTTGGGCAATTGACATCCGGCATCGGTGATAATGTGAAGGTCGTTGAGCAAGTTACAAACGCCATTGGAAATGATGTAAGAGCAATCAAAGATGGTCCGCAAACTCTCTTACCTTCGTGTCCATCTCGGCTCATTTTCCGCTTTTCGCTCAACATAGACATAGACCAGCAAAAACGTCAGTAGTGTTCCTCATTCTGCACTTCTCAACTATCAAAGCTGAAATACCCCTAAAGTGAACCAGTCCAGAGAGAAGCTACGCACATGGCTTGCTCCTCCCGATCCTTCTGTTAATCATAACATCGCATGTGATCTTCAACACGATGGAAGTGCCACCTGGTTTATCCAAGGCGACACATTCAGAGAATGGAAGTCGAACGGTTCCTTACTGTGGATCCGCGGCAATCGTACGCATCTCCTCCCTTCCATATCCTTATAATCATTACTATCCCTCTGACTCCTTACTTTCTCACTGCAGCGGGTTCCGGAAAAAGCATACTCAGGTATGCAGTTACGCTCCTGTTTCAGTTATATGAAACTTATATTTTTCAATAAGTTCTGCTATCATCGAGGACATTATACGTATGCAAGATGCCGGGTCAGCCATAATGGCCTATTACTATTTCGACTACAAGGATCTCTCAAAGCGTGACCTGCATGGACTCCTCTCATCCCTCTTAATCCAGCTCTGTGATAACTCTGACCACTGCTGGGATATTCTTTCTGCACTATTCAAAAAGTGTAATGATGGATCAACACAACCGAGTGATGCCAAACTTGTAAAGTGTCTCGAAGACATGGTCGAGCGCGCTGGAAAGATCCCGATCTACATCATCGTGGACGCACTAGATGAATGTCCTAATACTACGGGAACGCCATCGCCTCGTGAGAAGGTCCTAGATTTCTTGACGGCTCTTGTCGGGACGACAAATAAGAATCTACATCTATGTATCACGAGTCGGCCGGAGAAAGACATACAAGACATTCTTTACTCTCTGGCTGGTGGCTCCCGCTGCGTGTCCCTCCACCAGGAAAGTGGTCAGAGAGAGGATATCATGAACTATATCCAATATTTCGTTCACAACGACCCACGAATGCGGAGATGGAGGGCAGCCGATAAGGAACTTGTTATCAGTACGCTCTCGAAACGAGCCGAGGGGATGTCAGGCACTTCCTTTACACTGACTGTTGATCGTCACTCACATTATCGAACAGGTTTCGTTGGGCCTATTGTCAACTGGATACCCTGCGTCGGTGTATGCCATCGAGCATTCCCAAGGCGTTGGACGAACTTCCGATCACTCTGGACGATACTTATACAAGGTCTTTGGAATGCATCCCTCAGGAGAGATGGCGGCATGCGCATCGATTATTCCAGTGTTTAATTGCGGCAATTCGGCCTCTTCGAGTTGAAGAACTCGGTGAGATATTCGCAATCGAGTTTGACTCGACGGCACACCACAGACTTGTGGAGGACTGGAGACCACTGGATGCAGAAGATGCAGTTCTTTCTGCATGCTCGAGCTTAATTTCGGTCATCAATGTCGAGAATTCGCGAATAATTCAATTCTCACACTTTTCGGTGAAGGAATTCCTAACATCTGATCGGCTTGCCTCCTCAAACATCAGGACTGTATCCCGGTACTTCATCCCCCTTGATGCCGCACATGGGATTCTCGCACTGGCCTGTCTAACTGTATTGTTGCAGCTAGACAAGAATACGGATAAAAAGCGGTTGGGGACATTTCCCCTCGCAATTTATTCTGCTCGGCATTGGGTGGATCATGTGAAGTTCGGGAAGGTGACACCGGAAGTTGAAGGCGCCATGATCCGTCTATTCGACCCAAGGAAGTCACATCTTGATGCATGGGCTTGGATACATGACATCGAGGAGGATTGGCCCCACAGATCCATAGACGACCTCAACGAGCTTCCTCCGCAACTATACGGAACTGCTTTGACCTTCGCGGCCTACTGTGGGTTCACTTGGCTAGCAAAGCACCTTATCATTACGCATGCAGAAGATGTAAATGCCGGGCTGGGTTCTAGCACGTCGGACAGGGTTCCTTTACACTCGACATACAATGGATACAGAGGCGCCGCAAGGGCGTTGTATAGGGAGGGGTCTGAAATGAAAAGGGATGGGATGGCGGGTCATGACGGCAATCTAGAGGTTATGAGGTTACTGCTAGAGAATGGGGCCCAGGTCGACGCTCGGAACACTCTCGGCGTTACGGTATCACATCGAGCGGCGCATGATGGGAACATGGAAGCCCTGAAACTACTCCTCCAATACAGGACTGATATCAATGTCAGAGGAATTCAGGGTTCGACGACATTGCATTTTCCGGCGTATTATCGACATCTCAATGTCGTGCAGCTCCTTTTAGAGCACAAAGCTAATGTTAACGTTCAAGACGATTACGGCCAGACTCCATTGGCTTTCGCATCAAGTGGAGGAAGCATCGAAATTGTTCAGCTACTGCTTGAACACGGAGCGGACGTGCACATCCGGGATAACCTTGGCAACACTGCATTCCAAGAAGCTACACATGCTGGACATCACAAAATTGCACAACTGCTGCTGGAGCATGGCGCTGAGCCTAAAGGTGAAGAGTATCGCATCGAGTAGGACTAGTCTACGGATATATGGACTGTTAGGTGATCTACTTACTATTCGTATCTTACTACTACAAGCGCATTTACATTCCCCTAGAAATGGTTGCAGTGGTAATCTAAATGTTGTTACTGTCGCGCAGCGATGATGCTAGTCATCTCCACTAGTGGAGCTTTGGTGATGAAAAGAGATCTTTAAAACGCACATCAGTATATGCAGCAGTCTATGCTCAGTGCCCATTTATTCTGGCACAGATCGAGGCCTGACATGTTCTAAGGCAGTAGCTAGCCTGCGTGCGCGTGGGCACTCATACATACATACCATATCTTACTCATCACTGCATCACTATTCGCCCAACTGGCACCCGCAACACCGCTCCGAGTCCACCCACGCGTCCTTGGGCCTTATCCTCATCCCTCCCTCTTCAAGCTTCAAACCTTGCCTGCTAAATTGAAAGTAGGACTTCAAATCGCATCAAGTTTCACCCCAACTACGCGACAGCCATCAGGAGACGAGAGGGTATGAAGGCTCGTTTCCGCAACGCGGTGGTGAATTGAAGCTCGAAAGACTCCAGACTCCATATTAGAGATAGGATAGATGTTCGTTACGATGCGGAATGAAGGTTGTAGTTTCACGTTTAGGCAGGTTTTATTTTTTAAATAGCAGTATCCTCAGTTGCTATTTCACTTCGAGGCCCACAACATAACAATTTGGCAGGCACGCACACGCGACACGGAGGAGACCCAACAATTATTATATCCGGCGAGTACAAAGCATTACTTGAGCAACCGTACAACCTGCTATCATAGCTTACTCTTCTTAAACTGGGCTTCTGTCATGCCGTTGCCCATCGCTGCGGTCGACTAGGCCCCACCGGTGACTGTCTTCATGAGATTGTCAACGTAATCTGCACCGCTCCACTGCGCACCATTATTAGATCTCTTTTTAGTACAGGAAAAGTCGAGATACATACCTTCTTGTGAGTGAGCATATCGGTGCCAAGTTTGCGCTCCTTGCGTTGGATAAGCTCGACGTATGCCTTCATCCCTCCGTCGCGAATACATTGGCGAACAGGCCCAAGATATACCCGTTCGAATGCAGGCCGCGAAGCTGTAAGGAGTGCGCATTGTACGTGAGGTGAGCTCGCCAGAAGAGCAGAGAATTGAACTGCCGATCCGCACCGTGATAAACTGCCACACAAACCCAAGCTTTCCGAACTGCAAGACGAACTCCTCCATATATCTATCGCCCAGCCCTGCGGCATCCAAATTGAAGCTCGGACTCAAATTATACACCAGCCATTGGCCAGGGTACGCATTATGCACGCCTTGGGAAAACTCGAGGGCCTGCGAGAGGATCGGGTGTTTAGTCTCCATCCACAGCAAGTCCGCATATAGTGCAAACGCGACCGCCCGGTCGGCCGCGTACTGCTTGCCGCCCTGGTAGCGGTAGTACCCTTCGACAGTACGCGGCGCATCCCAGTCCAAGAATGGCGCGCTGCAGAGACCAGTCTCTCCCTGCGCGATGGCGAGAGCCTCCGAGTGGGACGCATGCGCGATATGAGAGGCGAAACTGTCCAGGGTAGCTGGGGATGCGGGCGTCTGGGAACGCAGGGCATCCGCGAGCGCATCGTTAGAGCTTGATCCCTGCCTGCGCGAATCACTCGTCCTCGGCGGCTTGTAGTATGTCGCCGGTCGCGTGACGGGCAGCGGCCTCATTCATGACTTGGAGGAGTGTGCGAGCACCCGCGTTCGTGGAGCCGAGGAAGAATGGATGACCTCGAATGTCAACGTTGCTCGTGATGAGCGTCACTGCCTCTGAATCTGTGTGCGCAGGCACTCAACGCCCACGATGTCAAACTGGAAGCTGATCGTGACAAGCCGGTTGATGTGCTCCTGGACAGCGTTGTCTATGACCTGAGTCTGACGAGGTCAGACCCCTCGGATGACTTGACTTTGATTAACGATTGACGGGGTAATCCGGTAATGACTGGCCATGGGTCTGTGAGAATTTTCCATATTAGGGATCACTCGGTCACTGCCACAGTTGGACAAAGCCAGGGCTCCGATCGTACCGTACACGGATACGGCCGTTGCAGCGGTACGGATAAGACCGTATCGGCCATATTCGTACCATCGTAAATTATGGTGTATTGTAAAAAAAAATAAACAAGATAATACTAGTTCTGGTTAAAATAAAGTAGTTATGGAGCACGGAGCACCGCTGGGCCTTCAAAGCCTTTAGTTATGTACAGTGAACAAGCAGAAGTATCTTGACCGGGCATACTACTGTATATATCAATGTGAGTGAGCGTCGTTGTTGGGAGTTTGCAGTATGACTGTTACTGAGCTTCACTTATAGAGCGACGCCGTTTCTATCCTCAGTGGCTGACCGTATGAATGTCCCGAAATCTGAGGTTCTTGACCCTCAGTCATCCGACGGCGCATCAAGCTTGTCCTTGCAGAGACACATGTCATCCAAGAGGCAAAGACTTATCTGGAATCACATGATGTCGTTCTTTTTGCCTTCTCCGGACGCGGGTACTCAGAGACAATAATTCTGGTCAAGAATATTCCATGTGGAATAACACCGGAACAGTTGCAGGAGATGTTTGGCACTTATGGCGAGTTGCAGCGCGTGCTCGTCCCACCTGCTGGAACAGTAGCAGTAATTGAGTTTGTGCATGCGAATGATGCTCGCAAGGCCTTCCACGACCTAGTATACCGCAGACTCGGCAATTCTGTCATCTACCTTGAGAAGGGTCCACTTGACGACAAGTTTGATCCCTGAAGTAGCGAACGGAATCGCGCCGCTTGCAGTCAAAGGCTCGGAAGTGGGGGATGATGCTTATGTCGACATCAGGGAAGGCAAGACGCTCTTTGTGACGCACCTCGCATTTGCAACCTCTTCAGAGCGCTTCACCCAGGAATTTTACCATCTACGTGCCTTTTACCTTTGTTCGTGTTCAAAACTAATCAAGACCTAAAGCATCCGGGTGCGCGGCTGAGCATGAGATTTGGCTTCGTGGGGTTCATATCGCAGAAGCGGCACGAAAAGCGCTCCAAGGCAAGCACGAACATGTCCTCGACCGATACACGCTACAAGCGTCAAGGTTGCTGGGCGTGGGGCCTACGTGTAGGAAGAGAAGAAAGGGGGGGAGAGAGAAGGCCGACACGACGAAGATGCAGGTTAAGAACATACCATTCGAGGTAACACGAAAAGACGTTGCACAGCGCTTTGGGTGCGTGGCTCTGACTTACCTTGCAACGTGAATGGTTGGAACTGAAATCGACTGCTTCCCTGTGCATATGGCGGGCTCAAATCCGTCCACCTTCCCAAACGCTTCGACCGTCGCTCGGGTGGCTTTGCGTTCCTCGGGTTTGTCACGCGGTACAAGGCGGAGAACGCATTTAATGCACTCAGACACATGCATAAAGCGACCCAGATCTTGTTTAACTTGAATGGTTTCTCTGCTTCGAACAGCGGAGAACGTTGTTTAAGATTGGAAGGTGTGTTTGGGCGGTGTTTGGTTGAAAAATCGGCACATAATGACAAGAATGATAAAGCCAAAATGGATGGGATTTGAATCCATTGATACAGAGAGATCTTTATAGACGGAGAATGAACATAGTAGGAGTAGAACCAAGGTAGATAGGAGATGGGTGCTCAGCGCCCAGCCGCTGAGCATAGGTGTGGTATGAACGAAAGCCGTATAATACGGCCGTTTCCAGTTTACGATGGGTCACTCACTATACGGGTGGCTATCCGTCCGTACCCGTATCCTAATCGGCAATTCCCAGCAGTTAACGAAACGGCCATATTGCAATACAGTGGTGCCGTTTTCCGTATTTTAATTTTATAGAATTACAGCAAACCAACCTCAGTTATAAGAGAGAATACATAGGGCAGAGGAAACTTCACCTGGGACCCTAATCACCTATAGTATGATCATGTATTCTTCCCCACCTCCAACTTTATCGATATATCGATCTTTATCCACAACGCGATCACTGTGCTGCCACGGCCCATAAGTGCTACATAAGCTCGCAATCACTAGTTAATCACTGTCAGGTGACTCTCCTAGTAGCTCGGCACCATGTGCGTCTGTATTCTATATCTAGCCAGAACTTTTGCAGTCGGCCTGATATCCTTATCATGTTGGCGCCCTAAGGCTGTGTATCTGGGTCCAAGCCTTTGGGCATACTGTGTATCTTCGACTTATCCAACTGCTATTCACCCCTTCTAACTGCTATCTGTCCCCATGTCCTCAGTCAATCAAACAACAGACCTCTCCATCTCTAACTTTACCAACATATTCGACGCTGCCTCGGATGAATACAGAAAACTCACCAAGGAAGACCTGCTTACCCATCCATTTGCTGCTAGGTTTGACACCTGCGACTCCCCCGACGCTGTCCTGAACCTATTTCGAGAGCAAGCACGCAGATTTGATGAATTCTGCAAGGGAGACGACAGACTCATGAAATGGCTGAATCCCACGGTACACATTCTATTCACATTTTCGGCAACGCTCGGCGAAGGCATCGCACTCGTGAGCAATTAAACCTCTATCCGAGTCACCATGCCTTGACGTGTTCATCTAAGCCATTTCCGCCAGCAAAAACAATATTTACGGGGATCGGAGTTCTCCTGGGGGTACGTCCCTTCTCGAGCTTGTCGAGAAACCACCGTGAAGTGTCTATCTCAGGTGGCAAAAGACGTCGTGGCAAGCCATACGACGCTCGTGAAACTGTTCGAACGCATTCATTTTTTCCTTCAACGTCTCAGCATCTACATTGGGGTCCCTTTGACGGCAGCAATGACGGAATTATTTGGAAAGATCATGGGACAGGTGCTATCGATTCTTGCGATTTCTACTAAGGAGATGAAGCAGAGGCGGCTCAGTGAGTGTGATTGGCCTGATATATTTCTGTTAACTAACTATGGGACAGATAGGTTTTTGAACAGGCTTATCGGGAAGACGGAAGTTGAGGATGCGCTTGATCGGCTGGACATTCTAACGAAGGAAGAGGTTGGAATGACAACGGCAAGAAACTTGGCTGTCACTCATATCGTCGATGACCATGTGAAAATGGTTGAGCAAGTGACATCCGGCATCGGTGATAATGTGAAGGTCGTTGAACAAGTTACAAACGCCATTGGAAATGATGTAAGAGCAATCAAAGATGGTCCGCAAAACTCTCTTGCCTTCGTGTCCATCTCGGCTTATTTTCCACCTTTCGCTCAACATAGACATAGACCAGCAAAAACGTCAGTAGTCTTCCTCATTCTGCCCTTCTCAACTATCAAAGCTGAAATACCCCTAAAGTGAACCAGTCCAGAGAGAAGCTACGCACATGGCTTGCTCCTCCCGATCCTTCCGTTAATCATAACATCGCATGTGATCTTCAACACGATGGAAGTGCCACCTGGTTTATCCAAGGCGACACATTCAGAGAATGGAAGTCGAACGGTTCATTACTGTGGATCCGCGGCAATCGTACGCATCTCCTCCCTTCCATATCGTTATTATCATTACTATTCATCTAATTCCATGCTTTCTCACCGCAGCGGGTTCCGGGAAAAGCATACTCTGGTATGCAGTTACGCTCCTGTTTTAGTCATATGGAACTTATATTTTTCAATAAGCTCTGCTATCATAGAGGACATTATACGTATGCAAAATGCCGGGTCAGCAATAATGGCCTATTACTATTTCGACTTCAAGGATCTCGCAAAGCGTGACCTGCGTGGACTCCTCTCATCCCTCTTAATCCAGCTCTGTGATAACTCTGACCGCTGCTGGGATATTCTTTCTGCACTATTCAAAAAGTGTAATGATGGATCAACACAACCGAGTGATGCCAAACTTGTAAAGTGTCTCGAAGACATGGTCGATGGCGCTGGAAACATCCCGATCTACATCATTGTGGACGCACTAGATGAATGTCCTAATACTACGGGAACGCCATCGCCTCGTGAGAAGGTTCTAGATTTCTTGACGGCCCTTGTCGGGACGACAAATAAGAATCTACATCTATGTATCACGAGTCGGCCGGAGAAAGACATACAAGACATTCTTTACTCTCTGGCTCGTGGCTCCCGCTGCGTGTCCCTCCACCAGGAAGGTGGCCAGAGAGAGGATATCACGAATTATATCCAATCTTTCGTTCACAACGACCCACGAATGCGGAGGTGGAGGGCAGCTGATAGGGAACTTGTTATCAGTACGCTCTCGAAACGAGCCGAGGGGATGTCAGGCACTTTCTTTACACTGACTGTTGATTGTCACTAACATTATCCGAGTCGAACAGGTTTCGTTGGGCCTACTGTCAACTGGATACCCTGCGTCGGTGTATGCCATCAAGCATTCCCAAGGCCTTGAACGAACTTCCGATAACACTGGACGATACATATACAAGGGCTTTGGAATGCATACCTCAGGAGAGATGGCGGCATGCGCATAGATTATTCCAATGTTTAATTGCGGCAATTAGGCCTCTCCGAGTTGAAGAACTTGGTGAGATATTCGCAATCGAGTTTGACTCGACAGCATCCCACAGACTTGTGGAGGGTTGGAGGCCACTGGATGCAGAAGATGCAGTTCTGTCTGCATGCTCGAGCTTAATTTCGGTCATCGATGTCGAGGATTCGCGAATTATTCAATTCTCCCACTTTTCGGTCAAAGAATTCCTAACATCTGATCGGCTTGCCTCCTCAAACATCAGGACGGTATCCCGATACTTCATCCCCCTTGATGCCGCACATGGGATTCTCGCACTGGCCTGTCTAACTGTATTGCTGCAGCTAGACAAGAATACGAATAAAAAGAAGCTGGGGACGTTTCCTCTCGCATCTTATTCTGCTTGGCATTGGGTGGATCACGTGAAGTTCGGGAAGGTGACACCAAATGTTGAGGGAGCCATCATCCGCCTATTCGACCCAAGGAAGTCACATCTTGACGCATGGGCTTGGATACATGACATTGAGGATTGGCTCCTCCGGGTCAGATCCATAGACGAACTCGAAGAGCTTCCTCCGCAACTATATGGAACTGCTTTGACCGTCGCGGCCTTCTGTGGGTTCAGTTGGCTAGCAAAGCACCTTATCATTATGCACGCAGAAGATGTAAATGTCGGGTTGGGTCGTAGCAGGTCGGGCAAGGTTCCTTTACACTCGGCATACAATGGATACAGAACCGCCGCGAGGGCGTTGTATAGTGAGGGGTCTGTGATGAAAAGGGAAGGGATGGCAGGTGATGGCGGCCATCTAGAGGTTATGAGGTTACTTCTAGAGAATGGGGCACAGGTCGACGCTCGGGACACTGACAACAATGCGGTATCACATCTAGCGGCGAGTGATGGGAAGATGGAAGTCCTGAAACTACTCCTCCAATACGGGGCTGATATCAATATCAGAGGATCACTGGGTGGGACGCCATTGCATCATGCATCGTATTTGGGACATCTGGACGTCGTGCAGCTCCTTTTAGAGCACAAAGCTGATGTTAACGTTCAAGTCTCTGGCGGCCAGACTCCATTGGCTTTTGCATCAAGTGGAGGAAGCATTGAAATCGTTCGGCTACTGCTTGAACATGGAGCAGACGTGCATATCCGGGATGACGGTGGCGAAACTGCATTCCAGAGCGCTACACAGTCTGGACATGACGAAATCGCACAACTGCTGCTGGAGCATGGCGCTGAGCCTGAAAGTGAAGAGGATCGCAGCGAGTAGGACTAGTCTACGGATCAATGGACTGTTAGGTGACCTATTTACTATTCGGCATCTTAGTACAAGCGTATTTACATTCCCATGGAAATGATTGGAATGATTATCTAAATGTTCTTATGGTCGCGCAGCGATGATGCTAGTCGTCTCCTCTAGTGGAGCTTTGGTGATGAAAAGAGAGCTTTAACACGCACGTCCGCACTATTCTCAGTGCCCATTTATTCACTAACCTGGCACAACTCGGGGTCTGACATGCTCTAAAGTCTCTAAAGATGCCGTTAGCCTGCGGGGACACTCATACATCCCATATCTTACTCATCACTATTCGCCCAATTGGCACCCGAAACGCCGCTCCACCCACGCATCCTTGGGCCTTATCTTCATCGCTCCTTCCTCGTCGAGCTCTAAGCCTTGCCAGCTAAACTGGCAGTAGGACTTCAAATCGTCTCCACCCCAACTACGCGACAGCCATCAGGAGACGAGTGTGGATGAAGTCTCGTTCCCATGACGCGGTGGTGAGCTGAAGCTCAACAGACTCCAGATTCTATTCAGGATAGATCTTCGTTACGATGCGGAAGTGAAGGTTGTAGGTTCTCGCTTACGCCGGTTTTATTTTTTTAAATAGCAATATCCTCAATTGCTATTTCTCTTCGAGGCCCCCAAAATAATAATGTGGCATGCGACACGGAGGAACCCCGACAATTATAATATGCGGTGAGTACAAGTACAAAGCATTACTTGAGCAAGCGTACAACTTGCTATCATAGCTTAATCTTCGGGACTTCTGTCACGCCCTTGCCCATCGCTGCGGTCGACGAGACCCCACCGGTGACTGTCTTCATGAGATTGTCAACGTAATCTGCACCGCTCCACTATGCACCATATTAGACCCTTTTCAGTGCAGGAAAAATCGAGATACTTACCTTCTTGTGAGTGAGCATGTCGGTGCCAAGTTCGCGCTCCTTGCGTTGGATAAGCTCGACCTATGCCCTCATCCCATCTGTCGCGAATGCCTTTGCGAACAAGTCTGAGATATACCCGTTCGAATGCAAGCCGCCAAGCTGTAAGGAGTGCGCATTGTACGTGACGTGAGCTTGCCAGAAGAGCAGAGAACGAACTGCCGATCCGCACCGTGATAAACTGCCACACAAGCCCAAGCTTTCCGATCTTCCACACAGACTCTATCGCCCAGCCCTGCGGCATCCCAATTGAAGCTCGAGCTCGGATTATATGCCAGCAATTAGCCAGGGTACGGCTTGTGCACGCCTTGAAAAAACTCGAGGGCCTGCGCGAGGATCGGGTGTTTAGTACGTTTAGTCTCCATCCACAGCAAGTCCGCATATGGTGCAAACGCGACTGCCCGGTCGACCGCGCACTGCGTGGCACCCTGGTAGAGGTAAAACCCCTCGACATTGGCAGTACGCGGCGCATCCCAGTTCAAGAATGGCGCGCTGTAGAGACCAAACTCTCTCTGCGGGATGACGAGAGCCTCCGAGTGCGACGCATGTGCGATACGAGAGGCGAAATTGTCCAAGGTCGCTGGGGATGCGGACGACTGGGAACGCAGGGCATCCGCGAGCGCATCGTTATAGAACTGCCTGCACGAACCACTCGACCTGGGTGGCTTGTAGGGTTGTGGTGCGTCGCCGGTCGCGTGACGGGCTGCGGCCTCATTCGTGACTTGGAGGAGTGGGCGAGCACCCGCACTCGTGGAGCCGAGGAAGAATGGATAGTCTGGAATGTCAACGTTGCTCGTGATGAGCGTTGCTGCCTCTGAATCTGCACGCGCAGGCACTCGACGCCCATGATGTCAAACTGAAGCCGGATTGCGACAAGCTGGTGGATGTGCTGGGTCTGATGAGGTGAGACCCCGAGCCACCGTCGGATGACCGGCTTTGATTGACGGGTCTGTGGGAAGTTTCCATATTAGGGATGACTGACACCATTGGGAAACTGTTTCAGGTCTCTCACTTCTATCACTAGCAGCCGACGTATGATGTACGACTCATTCGCACCAACCCTTTTCCCTTCTGCCATACATTCTCCGCAGTGCTATCTTTGCGTTGCTGGTCGCATCAAACTCAATATCATGCCCCTGCCTTAGCAATCTACACCCATTCGTTTCCAAGTCCTTACCGCATATGCGACGTTGGTTCTGGTGTAGTCGCATGTGTTTTATTTACTCAATACAGATCCAAGACGACCACCTTCCGTCTTGTCCGGTCAGTCTGTCAAGCAGTGTGAGTGATGAGTGGCCCATGGGATCTCGAACTCGCAAAATCACCTGTATTGGCAGCATATGCTGTATACATTCCGCGGGCTGACATAGGGGATGCCCGTGGCCGTCGGTGCAGGCGGGGAATACGTGGCACGGTGCGGAGTGCAAGCTTGGCGTCCAGAGTCTTCAGCCACTCTGCCAACAAGTCCAATATCGTGCGCTACATGTGACCGCACAGGAGAGGTGGGGTCGCGAGGATCCCCACTTTTTTTCTATCTTGCTTTCGGACCACAGAAGCTATACGATAGATTTGGATAGAATCGCCTCAGTCATCGTAAGTATAGTAGTATATGCGCCAACCCTCAGCTTCCTTACTAAGGACCAGTAACTCAATCAATGTAAGTCCCTTTGATACTGGGCGATTACATCGCGCGCGTTGATCTTACTCAATTCAGCCTCTAATAAACTACAACCTAGTGACCAATGCGATGGGACCCTAGCGTTCTTGACAGAACTTGGGAAGATGGGACCAGGGCGTTCTTCACTTCGTGAGCATGTTCAGGGTTTCTGCGTATATGAGCTCTGACGTTTCCTGCTTTAATATGTTTTCCTCGCCACTTTTCCTAGCATATTCAGACTTGAAATACGTTTGATGCTTGTACCTACGCGTGGCCGAAGTATAGTAATAGCTCGCATAGTACGACTCCCCGCGTGCCCCGCGGTCACTGAGTACTGTGTTTTCGCATTAACCTGAATGGATTGCAATATATAAGGTTATCCAAAAATAAATTAAATCATCAAATATGTCAACAATATGAAACTCAGGTAAATTTGATTATTAGTTAGCCAATTCGTTCTTCTCGCCGACATGCACTGCTTTTTTTTGGCAACAGTACCAACATTTACGCTGGCGAGTGGTCATGGGAACTCAAACTTCTCAAGACGAGATCAAACCCGGACATAGTGCGCTTCGCCTATCTGTTTGCTCACATGCAGCATCCGCTCCTACATTAAAGCCTCATCCCCGGCACCTCCTTTCAATGGCGCTCGGTTGCTTCTAAGGATTGCTGAGCAAGTTCTGGGTGGCGCTCGCTAATGGGCCTGATTGATACGATGACACAAGGAAGCAGCGCAGACAATTAGACTTCAGTATGTAAGTGCTATGTTCGTCAATTAACGCGCACTTTCCATACTTAGCACCACTGGATCTCCATTCGGTCAAAATCTCACATAATCCTGATATCCTAAATCAGAAGGTCCTTTTCCGTATTTCAATCTACCAGCTAGTTTCAAATTCTGTCCGTTCAATGCCCATAAGCGATTGTACGTCAACTACACCCTCGTTATTTGTACTGTTGGGACGCAACGGGTGAACCAACTAATCAGTCGAACATGAACACGTTCTTCAACCCTACTCGTTTCATTGTATTAAACCCGTTGCTCTTGGCTCCAGGCTTTATGCCAACTTTTCCTTTAATGAGTATATAGGTGAGCCGGACAGCCAAGAAATTGACCTTCGCTTGCGCATTTGGATATACGCGCCTGCTTGGGCCACAACTCCTAATCTCCCTCCTCCTCTCTTTGGTTTTGCTATCACCCTTTTCTCCTAGCTAGATAGTTAATAATCTATATACGTATCCCCTGTACCTACCTCGCATAACTTTATCAATCCCAGACTAACTTGAGAGATCCACAACGGCTCCCACAACCCTCTGATATACATCAGTTACGTGAGCCTCGGCTTTGCGACTCCTTATCGTGGACATCCCTGAGGGTATTCCTACATGTCGCCCTTCCTTGACAATATAGAGGCATCGCGCGAATCGCGAGCCATACCCGATCTGGTGCCATTTCCAACTATAGGCTTCCCTCTCTAAAATATGAGAGCAAGGAAGATGGTTTCATTACACGTAGCCATAACCCTGCAACGCCAAATACTCGGCGAATCCTCCTTACACGAGACCACAAAAGAATAAACATTCTCAAGTCAAGGTAAAACGTCCCTCGCCCCTTTTGGAAGTGAAGAAGCCTAATTTTTTCAACACGGTCGCTCTTTCAGAGAATTGTAGATCGAAATATCACTTCTCGGACATCCCCGGCATCAGTCAGTGTTCATGCATATGTTCTCGCCCTTGCACCAGCACGCACTGTGCCATCGCTATCATCACCGGATCACCGGTCACCCCTATGGTCATTTCCCACGGACCCTGCCACGGACGGGTACATTACCGGTAATTCCGCGTTAACGGAAAAGCCCGCCCACAGTCGTCACTATCCCTAGACAGTAGATGTGGGTTTTTCACGCGCTTT
>QFDX01001644.1:444-49728 GCA_003315875.1 Lactifluus piperatus
GGGTTCTCACCTCGTTCGGATCCTCCAGCTCAGGTGGCGTAAAATAGAACGAGTCGCCATCGTCAACGTCATTACACGTGGCCTCGTCACAACCCGCACTGGCGAACCCGCTATCTGCCACGGACGGCCAATACACACATGCGTTTCCGTTCCCCTTTGCGTTCCAGGGCTCGCGCGGATCGTCCGGTGCCATCCGCCCAAGCCACGACCATGCAAAGACACTGTCCCTGTCCGGCGGTGGCGGTGGGCGCACAGGGAGCGGCTTCTCGCGCCCGCACCCAGCCTCCGCTGTTCCCAGTTCGGGGGTAACACACAGGAGGCCGTCAAACGTCGAAGACGCGCGTGCAGGTACCCCAGCATTTACTGTGGTGCCTGCGGAGCGGAGGTATGCGTCGAGCAGGCTCTGCATGTCCGCAAGCGTGCTTGGTGCAGGCGTGCACGGCATCGGGGCGTGGGTCGTCGGCGTCTCCGGCGTATCAAGCGCTGGCGAGTGCGGCGTGGGGGGTGTAGGAGGTTCGGAGGGCAGGAGCGACGCGCCAGAAAAGGTGAGTAGGCCTTCCGCGGGATCGTACATTGCGACGAAGGTGAGTGCCGTCTGCGGCGGAACTATCTCGGACCAGCGGTGCTGCCGCTGGTTGTTGCGGGGCACAGCGGTTCTTGAGGAGCTGCTATCGCTTGATTGCGAGGCACGTAGCGTGTTGATAGTTAGTCCTGGAGGGGTCTGTCGGTGGATGAGTTGGCGTAAAGAACGGGCTCAGTGTGGCATACCGAAACAGCCTTGGCCCGGTTGCCGGGGTGAGTGTGCGCGCGGCGTGGTAGCATGACGGTGTAAGGGTGGTACGGGTGAGGCTTGTGGTGCAAGAGTTGATGTGTTGGTGACTGAGAGGTTGGGAGGGGGAAGGAAGGCTGTTAGAGTGGGGCTCCGCAAGGCTATAAAGGGCTGAGAGTCAAGAAAGACGTTGAAAGTGCAGACAGAGAAGATATACGCTTGTGTATCCTGCCCGCATGGCAAGTTGGCCGCATTGACGCAAAGGAAACGGCTGTCCCATAGGCACGCGCAAGGCAAAACCCTCGTCGTATATCACGGCTTCTTTATTGACGCCTCGTGGCTTGGGAACCCCCATTTCTCAAGAAAAGTTGTAGACGATGGGAAGGGCTGATGGCCTGTTCAGAGGGCGCACACCCGTACGTGCAGTTCTGATTACGGCATGTTGAGCACTGGCAGGATGTGTCATTAGTTATTAGATGTGGGCCGGATGCTCCTCGATATCCTGAATCCTGAGGTGACGAGGCATGGAAGAGGGAACAGAAACGTGTCGAGCTTAGTGAGCAAATGGTCACACGGCTACACTGGACCACCACTAATGCACAAGGTTTTAGGATTCCACGTTGCAATGACGAAATCAGCTGTTGCTGAGCGTGACAAAGCGCCGAGGCCTGTTTTCGTGGGATTGTCTGTATAACCATGGGAGACGTGGCCAGCGCAAGCGCGCCGTATGATCAAGTAGAGAACAGGGTCGAAAATGAGCGCGTGATTGAAAGCACCGGTCACCAGTAAACCTCACACGGTTCGTCGCTCCTCATTCGCTCCTCGTTACGTGGTACAAGTTGACGACTATCCTGAGAGAGAAGGCACAGTCACAACCGAGCCAGAGTATCACCCCTAGCACACACCCTTGGGCCTCTCTACACACAGCTCAGGCTTGACTGTAGAGAAGAATTCTTAGCGGTTCACGGAGCGTATAGCAGATAGCACATGCCTTGCAACACCTGTGAATAGTAGGACGTACCAACCCTTTTCACTCCCTATCACATCGGCTACTTCCGCCGATGAGAATATTCAGAAACAAGCGTGGAAAACATCACAAATTGGGAGGTATGATAGACAAGCATGTCCAAATGAAAGGCCCGTGGTCAGGGGAAGAGGTGGGCTCTGGGTGAGGCGGAAATTAAGACCAGAAGCTGGAATAGAGCGAGACATATGACTGCCCATTAATTGAGAATGTGTGTAGACTTGAGAATTTGAGTTGGATACATGGTGACATTCTCGCGAGTGGCGAGCGGAAATGAAGCCCTTCTGCAGACGTCAGTTCCTGTATAATATTGCAACTCACGCCGACGTACAATGCTGCCAAAGTTCTTTTAGCCTTGCCCAGAGGTTCCCTCTTCCAACTGTCGATTCGATTGTACACCCATATAGAAGTCCGTGTCATATGCCCAGTGAGTCAGGAATCATTGAGCTCGTCGGTACAGCTCCGGGAGAGGCGTGGGGGTCATCGGGGAGCACATAATGCCTTGCATGAGGGAGGCAAGATCGTCTGGAGGTGTGAGACTCCTCAAGTATACCACGCGGACTAGGCACGAGATTAGTCTCGACACACACTTTCTTGCGCCAAGATGCGCCGTAGTGTGTGCACGACCTGGTCGAAACGTGCTGCAAGTCAAGTCACCAGTCATGTCCTCCATCTCCTCGTCCATTCCCCTAATTAAAACACGCTAGTCGCTTTCTCGCGCTGTTCGACACCGTGTTTCAGTGCGGGTAATACAGGCGACTGTTTTTTTCCGACAACCTCAACCTCCTGAAAATAGCGCGTGATGTCAACCTGGCACAACTTCAGTGGTAGAAAGGCATTCCTTAGCGGGTTGACGAGCCGGGCTATATATACCTCGTCAAGAACGAGTCGATGGAGAAAATAGCACACAAGACAATATTAGCATATGGAGGGTCACTCATGTATACAACATGGTGATCGATCTGTTCTGGCCTACATCTGTATACATGTCACGCCTCAGGCCAAATAGTAGGATGAAACAGAACCGGAATCCTGCGAGAGACTGCACGGTGATGCCTTGAAGCCTGCCTACCTCAGGTGTTTGAGGAAGGCAACACATGGCGGTAGGTAAAAGGATTTAATGACCAGGAATAAAATGACCCCGACCCGGATTGAACGGATGGCCTTGAGGAAGTACCGATGGTACTGGAATCTCACGCTCTACCACTGAGCTACGGGGTCTTAGAAATAAATCATTGCTTACTTCATTATTCACTGATAACCCATTAATTCGGAGCCGATATTGGTGGCCGGCACTGCTCTTACGACGCAACGCCTAGTACGCCTTCAGTTTTGAGCCTACTACTTTCCTTACTATTCCACCGACGCTCACCGTAGCGCGACGCAATGAGTGAAACTTCGGGCCTATCCAGGCGGAGAGTCAACACCGGTCCAGTATCCACCTCCTCTTCAGAGCCATCCTCATCCACAGTTACATCTCATGCTGGTTCCGCTTTCGCTGGGGGTAACAAAGTTGCCTGTGATCCACGCGACCTTGAACGCGATGAAGAAGAGTCAAAGGCAGGTGGGAAGATACCTCGTTTTACTCTCATGGAGGAGGTTCTCCTCCTTGGCTTAAAAGACCGTCAGGCAAGTTTGCCTGTCAAACCCCAGGTTTTCCTAACCTGACCCCGATACAGGGCTATTTGTCCTTCTGGAATGATAACATTTCCTACGCTCTGCGTGGTTGTATACTCATTGAACTTGCCCTTCGGCGGCGCATTGCCATTCACAAGGATCCAAACCGTCGAAGATTTCCTCTCGCCGAGCGTCTAGTCGAGGTTGTGGATGACTGTCAGACGGGTGAGACCATCCTCGACGAAACGCTCCGCATGATGAAGGCACAAGAATCAGAGCGTATGTCCGTCAATTCATGGATCGACCTTCTCTCAGGCATGTACTCTCACCTTTTCCCCACTGCGAACCGCCTGACAGACTACGGTATTTTATCACAGGCGAAACCTGGAATGTACTCAAAATCGGTTATCAACTGAAGCAAGTCCGCGAGCGCCTGGCCAAGGGACTCGTCGACAAGGGCGTGCTTCGCACAGAGAAACGCAACTTTCTACTCTTCGACATGGCAACTCACCCAGTTGCTGACCTCCGCGTCAAGGACGCCATCGTTTCACGCGTCGTCGCTCTGCTCACCGCTGGTACTTCGGCTGTCCCGCCTACCGCGTTCGAGGCACCAGGCACGCAGATGCGTGCACTGCGGGCTGTCTGCCTCGCATGTGCTGCCTATGCTGCCAGCGTTATTGACAATGCGTTTACGAAAATAGGTTACGAGGAACGCGAGATTGCCTTCGCACGCTGCGATGATATTCTTGCGGAATTTGCTGTGTGGCCATTCGGCAGCAGCTCCCCGGGCAGCACGGGTCCCAAAAAGCGCGAGGGTCCCCGGATTGCGATGGGCAGCTCTGGCGGCAACGGACGTGAGGCAGTGCTCGGAATGCTGGTAGAGGTACGCAAAGAGTTGATTGGTGGAGATGAAGACACAGGATGCGAACTTGTTGCCGGTGTGTTGGAGGTTTTGAGCAAGCTAGACTCACTATTGTGATACGGCCTTTCTACTTGTGTATGTTTCATCCTTTGACCTTTTCCACGAGCCATTGGTGTCGTGCTCCAAACCAACGCAGCTGGTTTGTCCACGTTGAAACAGCCCCAGCAACGAACCAAGCGGGCTAAGTTTGCTACATGGCTCCTTCACCGTGGAGATAAGCATAATTAAATGCACGTCTCCATGGAGTGGGGCTTGGTAGTCATGATGTACACGAGCGCCTTGTTGATGAAAGCGTGACAGACGTGTTTGTCATTCCGCCTCGACTGGGCACCGCTCCCGCGAAGTGATGGAAGCCGCTCCTTACCTTTCACTATGAGTATACGAAAGTTGCCAGCGGTCAGCCTCGGGCAGCAGACTTTTGCTCCCAGCTTGACGTAGTCTGAACTGTATTAGGCCACGACCCTGACTAAAGAGGTTACTGTATGACTGGCACGCGCACATAAAAATCCATACGTAGCATATCCTATTTTAGGGAAGACAGCCTTTGATGACATCAGCAATGGATACGGTTCGGTTCCCGTTCCCCCGATCATGATTGCCCCAGTGATCGCTAGCACTTGGGGACCTTTTTTTCCAAATTTCTTTTCAAGAAATTTGACACGTTCCCAGCATAAAAATTTTAGGAGCTACTGTAGTGCCAGTGACAGCTTGGACTGAAATTTGAAACGATTTGAATGTGCCAGCGCTTGCTTTGGAAGGTCCGGATCCGATGTTAAGTCATCCTCGCAGTCGTCGGAGTTTGTGATTGCCGCTTGCACCGAGATTGCGCCGCAACTGGTTAAGCAAACCCTGGCTGTCGTCCGTGGTTATGTACAGCAATTATGGTATGAGCACCTTGATTTTTAGTATTGATCAGCGGACCTGCATAATGTACATCTCGGGGCGCCCTTTCAGAGCAGCTCTGAGATATCTGCAAAGATAATAGCCGTTTCCAGCTTAGCTTCCTATGCTCCCAATGGATAACTTACTCATCTGAAATCAGCCCGACTTCTCGAGCTGGTACTTTTATAAATTTAAGAGGCGTTAATTCCGGGTTTTCTGGGCTTCAAAGTTATAACAGTATACATTTTACTGTCGAGGTATTCACGTGTGTCAGATCTGTAGACGCCTGGCCCGTCGGAAGAGCACGTATACAGTATTCCTGGCTTCAACTTAATAGGTCTACCTTACCCCCATAGCTCCCTCTTGCCCCATCGCTAACAACCCTGCAGCGTGCTTGGTGAGTTCAGGTTTTCTGCTATGTCAATGCGCAAGCCCAATAGCTTCGTCAAAACGGGCCACTGCGACGAGGACGTGCGTCGATGCATGGAGGGCATCGCTAAACAACTGATTGGTAAAACCCACTTTGAAAACAGAGGTTCTCAACGCCGAGAAAATCATGGCCAAGGCGGAATGTCCTTGTGCATGACAATAGCACAGGTATAGAGAAGGCTTGTATCATAAGGTTTCTTCACATTCTTGATCCAGGGCTGTTTATCATGGTGATTATGGATGCAGCAGGCCTCACTCTCTTTCAGGTCATGAAACAACGACCTCTTTTCATCCAAACGATCCGTTGATCATCGTGTTACCTGTCCCGATGGCACCCATGCTTTCCTGACAAGTCCAACTCCTCTGCAACCCTCCATCAGGAAGAGCAGTTATTCGCTCCAAAAGCTTTCAGCGTAATACTACTTCTGACGAGAATTGCGAGCCCAATTTACTCTCCATCATGTCCGCGTACAACCTGGAGGGATTGCACACAACTCGAGTAAGCATGCTGTACGACGCCCGATCACGCCTCTGACATTCGTCTGACGCTTCCTGCACATAAGTCGGTTTGGCACAGCGATCGTGTTCAGTTTTGAAAGCTCTTGCAAATTTCCCTGTAATGATTTGCCCTATTCTCGGATAGCATCAGACGATTTCACGATACTGCGAACGGTTTGACATACAGGAGATCACGAGACTCGCAACTTGGTCGCACCCAGTGCCGTTTTGGAATATCGCACCCATAACGAAGGAATCCCCCAGGAGGGAGGTTTTCATGCGTTTGCGAATGGAGTGAATATGGGCGTATGTCGCCCGCTGCGGTGATTATTCTTGCGACCGGGTACGAATCTACCTGGAGTTCAATCTGAATAGCGACGGAACTGCCTTTGACTTGTCCCTGCAAAGAACACTTTGGACCGGGAAAGTAACACCGCTAGTTATTTTATTTCCGATGCAAAGCTCCCACAGAGGGGTGTGGAGCACAATGTGGCGTGGGTGCGATGTCGTTACCCGTATACGGTGACCCTGAATTAGCTTGATAAAAGTGCGAGGACGTGAGTTCCCTAGCTTACGGAGGGTATCCCGCCGATGGCTCACAGTATACAGTACAGTATAGATAGTGGTGGGAATTGGTTGACATGGACGGTAAAAGCCGAAGTTTCAGGGGTAGTATGTATTTCCATTCCTGATCAATGACTACATTGCCTGTTCCACGCCACACGCCACGCGCTTCCCGGCACTTATCCCACCACACACTGGCACATGCGTGCTCTATCTCTCCACGTATCTGCCCTCAATGACGATGAATATACCCTTTTTACTTCATCTTTCGCAGACCTGATTGCCACAGATCTCTCCTACCAAGCTGACGATGATTTTGACAAGCAATCCGTTTCCCTTCGCGAGGCGCGAGCCTGGCTGCGAGGCCGTTACGCTGACCTTCCTGTCACTGATCTTGATACTGTACGTACCCATTTTTCGTCCCCAGTCATGACCTTTCACCTATGGCTACCCTAGATATTGCGCTTATTCACCCCAAACTCAGGTCAAGACCCTGTCCTCAGCAGAGGCCAGTTTTTTGCCCTCCTACGTCTTGTGTTGCACCTTCGCGGTGGTGCAGAGCTAGATAGAAACCTCGTGTTCAAGCAAGGTTCGTCTTTCACCTTTCACCTTCGTCTTGTCACGTTGTGCCCTTGGGTCGAAATTACCGCGACAATGCCCATACTGCGCGTCATTTGTGCATCATGAGAGCCAGTGAAACTAGCGCCCGCTGTCTGTCTCAACGGCACTCTGCTTCGCTCACTGTGAACAGCCGGCTGCTTTTACGCGCGCATCATGGTCTTCACCTCCGTGTCTGCGTTGCAATAGATTCCACCGCTTCGTAGCCCACCAGCCAGTAGCATTTTTTCCTCAACCTCAGCAATATATCTTCTGGATGCAAATGCTTACCCTCTTTTCATAGTTCACCTGAACACTTCTTATAACGAACCTGCATCCCCCACACGACCTGTTAATGACCGCCCATCCCAACATTTTCCGGCTCCGCCCCGACGACGCCAATTCTCAACCGGTGGCGTTTTCGATCCTCCAACATCCGACACCAACCCGTTCATACCCACGAGCCATGTCCATGACCATTCCCAACCTCCTATTCACCCTGATCTCCGCACAGGCACCGTCTCTTCTCCTACCATAGTTCCCGCAAAACCACTGCCCTCACCATTGCCGGCAGCCACTCTTACTCATCCTCATCACGCATCCAACCCGTTTGTTGCCCGCGCAGCTGCCGCGACCTCCAAATCAAACCCATCGCCTGAGCGCAAGCTCCCCCCTCTGCCACCCCGCAAGATCCCGCCTCTCCCTCCACGCTCAGCCCCCCCCTTCATATCCACACCCAGTGCTCAGCCCAAACCACCTCCCCCGCTCCTTGCAAAAGTCCCGCACCTGACGACTGCCCTCATGCAGCAATCCTTACAAGCTAGCAAGGCAGGTCAAGAGGCAAAACGTATTGAGGCACAACGCGAGCAAGAGCGTGTTCTACAAGTTCTTAAGAGCTCCACGCAAAGCGGCAGTCCGCCGAAGCGCCTGGGCGTAGGCGGCGGGAATCCGCGCTCTTCCATTGACGGCGCAGGATCCACTACCCCTGTACTCCCACCTCGCCCACGTGTCAGCCCCACAGCATCGGTCACCTCAACGCGCTCACTCGAGCAAGTGGCAGGCGCAAGCCTTACCTCTCGTCGGTCACTCCATCGCCCACACTCCCCGTTACGAGTCCGTTCGTTGTCACAGTCACGGTCACGGTCCTCCACATCACCATCGTGGCCAACTACGGACCTTCCACCTCCAGTGCATCCAAATCGCAAGACAACTCAAGCAGATTCAGCTGATTCTACTGTCTCGTCACCCTCTTCAGCACGTTTGGGGCGGTCTATGTCGGTCAACCACCCATCGCCACCTCCGGTCCCACGGCGCCGCCGTCCTGACAGTGTGCAGGTCCTGCCACCAACAGGAGCAAGTTCGTCAACCCAAACACCCTTTACACCCTCAGCTACCTTGACGTCGACTGCGACTGCGACGTTTCCGCGATTTCCCCGTCACTTGTCACCCTCAACGCGTGAGCCGCTATGGGATGACGTGCGAGACACACTTTCAGCCGTGAGATACAAGGCGGAGGCAGGCATCAGCCGGCGCGGATGGGTTCCCGCGCTGGATAGGGACGAACGGCTTATCGCGGAGAGGCGAGAGAGTGGAGGAGCACCGAGCGCCTCGAGCAGCGAGGACGGCCTTGGAGTCGACGCCGAATCGCCGGAAGATGAAGAACGACGCCGTGGCTCATTTGAGCGGGATGAGATGAAATGGCCAGCAAGCGACGGGTGGAGGCCGCTTGCGTAGATGTAGGAGAGGGGGAATGTTTTCGGAAGGTGTACGATTGCGTATTGCATATTTGATGAGAATCTTTCATAATTTTTTTAGTCAATTGCAGGAAAGTTTTCACCGGTCGAGTATCAGTCGTCCTCCACTTCACGGCTCGATGTCAACGTATGATGAGCAGCACTAAGTACTGTAATAGCTGCTTACCTGGCTGCTACGTCGGCATTCCCGGAACACCGGTGGGACCCAGGGTGCTCATCAATTCGTCATGCAACGGCTTCAGAAAATTCAAATTCTCTAACATAACTTGGGATCAACGTGGCCAGCACATTGGGAATGTTAAAGTTCCTGTACTTGACTGCTTTCGGAGAGAGCGATGATAGGTTTCTTCTCCATGCGGGCGATGTGTTACATGCTCCTTTTGCTCGTATCACTGACACATCTGCAGAGACGCCCCACCTCATACAGTACTGGTGAGTGAAAAAAAAAAAAAAACTTCTGAAATGCTAAAAAATTCAAATCCCAAGATCTGACTTGAACTCCTCAGTCGCCGTGTTGCCGCAGTACGGAATGAATGATAACATGGATTTAAATACACGATTGTCGCACGGAGGCAACTCCAAAGACGTGCTATACCATCGCGAGCGATTATCAATATAAACTTAATTCAAAAGGAACGTCATTGCCACGTGTCAACCACGCGCGACCGCGCGACTTTGGCTGGTGGTACAGTTCACGAAATCATAAACACGACTGCGGCGTCCAATTGCGTGTGTATGGAACAATTTCCGAGCTCGGCTACAGACTCGCCGCTCTCGGTCATTTTGCTTCTTGATGCCCGTCGGCTTGTGCAACGATGCATCACTGTAGCGCTGGATGGCGTTGGATGAGTGCCTGAATAGATATGTGGGTACCTGGTACCATTCACACCCAAAACGAAAATTTAAAAAAAAATCGCTTGCTTCAGCGCCTAGCCCCACACAAATCATAACTTACAAACTTTTTTCTTACTTCTTTTTACGTCCTGGGTCGGCAGAGAGCTTTTGCACCCGGCGAGTATGACTCTCAGAAATAACGTATTGCGCCGCAAATGCAGCCCTAGGCTGTGATGCGCGCCTTGGGATACAATATTTTAGAATGTGTGAAGGATTTACGATGGCTGCCTCTGGGAGCATAGCTTCCAGCGGGAGAAAGTACAGTACCCCCTCGAAAACGGATCGCGTAAACCTCCGAGATACTTACGCCGGCAACTCACTTGCAAAGCTCCATCCATAAGATCCACGAGCAATAGAGTTTTGCGAGAACTGATCTCGAACGAACGCGGAGTGGCGCTGCGAACAAACAGGGTCGCGCCTCTGATGTGCCAGGCCAGACCCTGTTTTTCCCAGAATTTGTCCTGTGATAATACCACAGGCAGATCATTTGGAAAACCTTATTCAATTTTCATCTGTGACAACGCCCAGATTGGTGACTGAGCCTGACTTTTCAAATAATGAATGAATTTGCTCGATGCCATACGTACCGTCAGTACTGTATATCAACGTACTGTGCTTCGCTAACGACTCGGATAATAATGCTGAGTACGAAATCATGACCGTCCCCGGATTTCACAGATCTTACTACTCTAATTTTAACTTGCACACAGTCGTGCACGAGATGATACTGTAGGAAGCCCTGCTTGTTCAGTCGGCAATATTCCGCCATGCTCCATCGCCGTACAGTAACCGCCCATAGTATAGTAGGTTTTGTCGTCCTGACAGCGGATGATGTCTTAGGACCGGACACACGGGGGCTATTGTATAATAGCCCCGCTGGTTGCTAGAACTTCGCACGCTGCACCGAGCGCGAGAGGTGACCAGCACTGACCCCGTACCCGGGATTGTAAGTGTGCCAGCGGGGTTACGTTAATGTCCGTTGGTCGCATGGCTCCCAGAGGCTAGTGGCAGGCGTGAAACAGTGAGGGGCCTGGGGAAATGTGACCTCATCATCTATCAACCCCATACCGCTACGCTTTCTTTGTCAATTCATTACCTTTTGCGCTCGTACTGACGTATCGTTGTTTACGACTCATCGTCACGCTCATTTAAAGATGTTTTATATGCACCCGGCATCCCGTTCAGCCCTTGTTGTGATGGTTTCGAACCTGAGATAGAAATCTTCTAGCTCGGCGTCAACGCGCTAGTAATGTTTAGAGAACCGTGGGAAGCCTTTGTCCCAGGGCGGTCATCTCCTTGTTCTCCATCCATCGATGGGACTCGAGGACGATGGGGCGTCTACGATCCTCACGCCGTGCAGAGGGGCTTCCATTGTGTCCTAGAACCGGGGCACATGAATCCCTTCATGATGTACCCATAATGTCATTAGAGCCTCCCACTGAGGGCTAACGTAGTTTTCCAGTACAGTAGTCTGTGAACTGTTGGCACCGACTTTGAACAACAATGTTACCTAACAGAGTCTAGTGCTCAAACGCCGGGTCACACGGTACTCCTCTCTGGCTTGCCTTATCCTCGGTATTCATCTCCGTTGCGGGTCTAGTCCCAGTGCAAAACCACAGCTGCATAGCTATATCCGTCTCCTAACCAACGGCGGCAGCTCGTCCACAGTCATGGCATCTACTAGATAAGCCAGGCTTGCGCTACATTAAGCCCTAGCTATCATCAACTTCATTGAACGTCACTTAACCGAAATTACGAAATCAGCGACACTCTTGTAAGGATAGTTTGGTGCGTAGAAGGTACATCAATGCGCAGATATGTTACAATTGACAGTGTGTGCTGCAGGAAAACAGTAGCAAAAACAAGAAAAGCCGGTACAAGGGAGAGGTGGTGCTTGTGCTAGGGAAATTCAGCAGCACCTGCTTCCGCATCGTCCAGCAGATCCCACTCGTCCTCCTCGGGAATATGGTTCCGATTCTTGTGCGTCCCCACAGTGCGTGGGCGCGCCGGGCGCGGTCGCGATGTTGGGGTGGCGGCGGTGGCCTGAAGTAGTTGTGCAAAGTCTAGTGGGAAGGTAGGCGATGTGGGTGGTGGAAGTAATGGGTGTGTTTGGTGAGAACGACTACATTGACTATAATCAGCACATCATTTGCATAGGGAGAAGGGGAGTTGGCGAACCGACCGAGCTCCGCGGAGCAACAAACAGCCCAGAGATTAGAAAGGACATCGCCAGCCTGAGAAAGAGGGATCTCAAAGGCCTGCGTGTAGGCGAGATAGCAAACGTTGTACAGGAGCATCGCATATGCAGTTGTAAAAGAGGATGATGGGTTAAGGGGCGGCCTAGTCTCTATATATGAATCAGATGTCGACTGTGCCAGCGCAGTGGGGGTGTCAGCAATCGGTGCTGGGGAGGATGCCGATACGTGGAGGCAATGCTTGGATGTCCACCTGAGAATTGTGGTCAGTAATGTCGGGCCAAGGAGAGATTCGAGTTACCGCAACATTCGGGCGCCCGCTTACTTTGCCCAGTTACCGGATTCTGTCCCCTTGATTGAGCGTATCCAAGGTTGTCCGACGCCAAGCTTCGCCCCAGTCCATGTAATCTCAAATGGCAGACGGACTCCGAGGTAGAATGTGAGAAGACCGATAAAATGGAGGGTGTGTGTTATGACAGCGTTGATATGGTCGGGAGGGTATCCTGTCTACAGTAAGCTAGCAGCAAAGATGTAAACGTGATAGAACTGTACGTCGGATATCCCCCGGTACGGGTAAGACGAGGTCACCAATGGTCCATTCACCTTTGGTACCTGCCTTACCACCAATCGGGGGCCGCCCGCCAACCTCGACTATATTGAATACTTCCACGAGCTCCGAAACAAGACCACTACGTGCGCGCGCAATCGTCTCGGCACGCGCGCTGAGTTGGGCAGTTTCGCGGGTAATCAAAGGATCAAGAGGCGCAGGTGGGAGAAGCTTTGCCTGAGAGAGCGTCCTTCGCCGGGTTGCAAGGTTTTCACGTATGGCTCGAAGACGTTGTCTGGCTATGGAGGATTTGAGGACGCAAGAAGAATAGAGGAAGTGCGGATCCACCTTTGTCGTTCTCCCTCCGCAACCTTGCAAGTCCCTCGTTCAGTTCGTCAAGCCTCTCTTGGCTAGATGAGAGATCAGCGCGCCGTATACGAGAGGCACTTATGGTGTCAATTGCGGCCATGACCTTGCGGACTTGTTCATCCCGGTCAACAGCAGCGTGCTGTATCTGCAAGCGAAAGTCGCGTAGACTGAGTGGGGCTGATGAGCCGCCCGGAGACATTAACTTAACGCAACGTACTGTGTTCTAATACAATTCTCGCAGTAGAACTGCCTCTGTCTCAACTCACAGTTGTGGCATTCCATTGCATAGTGAATGCTTGTGATGACCGTTGCTCGCCTGGTTGGGCTGCCTCTCTCAGCCTTGCAGACGCTGCACGTCACGTGGTCTGACTCGAACCAAGCGAGCTTTGTAGGTTGTAGGGTGAGACACTGCAACAACGACATCCAATGCCATCAACAAGTGCAATATCTCTTGCCTCTCCGCAGGTCACATCAACATCTGCTCCATCTTCAACCGTCCAAACACCACCGGAGCTTGAACAGACCCTCGCATTTTTCTCCTCGCACAGATCTGTTCTTGGCTATCTCCTACTTTCGCGTGGCCAACCAGTCAGCATAATCAGATACTCTGGCGTAGTATTTGAGGGCGAGAATGGAAAAAAATATGCCACCGCCATCGGGAAGATCATCGAAGGCGTTCAGAGTGCGCTAGAAGAAGTCAGCGGTGAGGTGAACGAGGGAGTATGTTCTGCACGATCTTCGTCGCCTGTCTCCACTAAAGCATGACTTAGGACGAAATTCGGTTCATGCGCATACGAACCAAACGCCACGAGATCATGATATCCCCGGGTGAGCCGTTTACGCTACGGGAGACTCTCTCCGCTCACTCGGTTTTCTGTAGACAAGCGATATCTGCTTGCTGTGTTGCATGACCCGACCACATGAAGCTTTCTCCTGTCATGCTACTTGTTTGATGCATTGCCCGTATCATCGTGTATCACTGCGCTAGGCGAACAAAACTTTTGACATCCTCCCTTGACAACGCCACATGATGCTGAGATGTTCATCACGTCACAGAGTTAATGCTTATGGCCCATTTCCTGTAACACCTATCCGTAAAAGGCTTGTCCTCCCCGCGTGTCTGACCGGGATCGTCAGGCCGTCCACAATTGTCGCAGTCAACAAGCACCGGAAATGGCCGCCCATTCGAATTCCGAGCGTGAGGATTCCATATTCTTAAACTTGGAGCTTTGCGGTGTACAACTTAACCCTCAGCTCATACCCATCCTCAGGTTTGCCCTTTTGCCTTCTTACCATATGCGGAGTGAAGGTCTAGGGCTGATCAAAGCCCATCAGTTCTCCGATCAAGGTTGGGCGTCTAGTAAATTACCCAAGGAGTGAAGCTACGTCCCGAGGAACTTCCCCTTGTGCAGTGGTGCCCGAAATCGGCCGAGGCGCTTTTGACGCGGCTCAGTTTTGGCAACAGGGAGCAAAGCCTCACGAGTAGCATGCACTTGTGCGTATTTTAAGTTAGGCATTCAATTCCTTTTGGAGTGGGAGAGTCATCTCCGAGGCCCCGGTGCTTAGAAGAAGGGGACAAATGGACAACCGCGGTGACAGCCGGATGTATTCAATATCAGAGTGGGTCATGGGTGACCGTGTCAGTGCCTAATGGCAGGCTAGAATCTTCACAAGAGCGAAACAGGGCGGCCATCATCAATGCTTCACCGTGACACCCCGCAGTTTGACTGCTTAGCTAGAAATGCCACTTTAGGTGATCTGCTGATGTGACCAATTTCTGTCACGTCACGCATTTCTAATCGGTTCCTTGAATGAGACAGATCTTGCGTTTTTTTTTTTAAGGCAAACTAAAAAGCTTCAATTTTTTTCATTCCATCTACCGAAATAAGAAGCTTGTGTCGCGCGCTATTACATGGGCGCTGCACCAGAAAACAAAAGGACTGTTTCTAGTTTATTTTTACTTATTGCATGGTCGTGAAGGGCTGAGGAAGACCCAGCGCCGCCACGCTGTTGCTCATGATCTTTGTTTGTTTGGTCGTGTCTCACACTTGTCACTGCTTGCTTGCCAAGTTCCAGGGGGCCAGTACGCCTGACACTTGCGAGCGATCGGCAACCCAAAAATGTATAAACCTGCCCGACAGTTTTCACTGACCGGGACCGCAAGGAGGATCGTCGAGGAACGAATCATTGTCACCGCGAGAAGTTTTTCCTCCCCTTTGTGGTCAAGTACACATAAGTCCGGTGGATAATATCGGGGGAAGTCTGGCAGTTCCACCCCTCTCAAACACGAAATGGTCACCTGGAAGGTTGACATGAACCAATGCTGCGCCCGGAAGACAACACGGGACGGGACTAGAGGAACGAATGTATGGCGCCCAATCCACCCACCTCATCTCGATTGTCCGCCCCGTATTTTTGATCTAGATCCGTACCTCTGAACAGCTCTGTGGAATATGAGCTGGTGGAACACAATTGATTCGATCCCCTTCAAGTAACTCACCTCGGTTGTGGCTACCAAGTGACCCATCATGTCATCTTTATAGTCTCCCTCCCCTCTTCAAGCTCCCTTCTTCGTCCCCTCCTCCTTCCCATCTCACTTGTATTTATTCAAGTGTGCTACTGTCACGCTTCACCTCACTACAACCACACGACTTGGTTAGGTGTACTTCATGTCTCGCGCCCCTTCAATGTTCGGGACGTTTACCATCACCGTCGATGGTGGCGGGGAACTATATCGCGGCACTGATACTCTTCGTCAGCTGCATGAAATCCGTATGGTCACCCTTTCTCATTCACGGGTTTTCATTGAATTTTCTTGGATGTACCGCCACTGCAGAAGACATGGTACCCGAATTCAGTGATAATGGCTTAGTCCACCTCCCTGCCCCAAGCGCGCGCCTTGCATTTTCACCCGCTCTCGACACTTCCATGTCACCTACGTTCTCCAATTTCTCACCGTCCACTTCTAGTGGCCATTCCATCCCATCACCCGATTCAGTCAGCACTCCTTCCGATCCTGACGATGCTTGGAATCTCATACCCTACAATGTCTCATGGGGTCATGAGTATGAAGAATACCGTGCCGGAATACTGCCGGGGCCGGAAGGGGACTGTATTTTCTTACGCTCCCCCACACCTTTGCGCAACCAGCGCGCCTCGGAAGCTTGCAAAAAGTGTCGCGAGCGCAAAGCAAAGGTCTGTCCTGCCTTCTCCTGACTCGTCGCAGCTGCTCAGGGTCTCTCTTGTAGTGTACCGGAACTCGCCCTTCATGCGCTCGTTGCGCCTCGCGTGATTACCTCTGTGAATATGCATCCGAGGCCACCACCTCTGAACCTGCAAGCTCTGCTAAGGTCCGGCGACTACACCGCGAGACCCGGGAACCAACGGCCAGGGATGCTATCCACCCCACCCCTCTTCATCATCCCATCAAGGCAGAGATACCCAAATTTCTGTCGTTTCAATATCCCGATCACACGAGCCCGTACTGGGAGGGCTCCACCCCCAGCGACGACTGTTCAATGGAAGAACCATGGCAGTTTCACGGTGGCATTCTCCCAGACGCCAGTGGCCATTCCCATGGCGGACAACCATCAATTGCTGCCCCGTATCCGATCCGTCATACTCACTCCCCTCTGCTTGTGGTGCCGCCACCTGCACAAAGCGGTGGTGCACAGGCTGGCGGGATACATTCGCAAATCCAGCTTCCCATGTTGCCACAGTTCGGCGTGCCAAATCAACGCCTCGTAGAACATGGGGTATACGTGCAATCCGAAATCAAATATGAGCAAGCTCCAGTCTTTGACCCCCATCCTTACGATCCGTGAGTCCCCCCATATTGCAAGAACGTCTCGGCTGCTGATCGATGATCCCATCGGTATTAGTGCTATGTACCATGCGGGACATGACTACAACATTTCTATGCAACCCCTGGACGCTGAGTTTGATGCGAGCGGATTCGCGATGCATGTTCCGGCAACCAAATTAACATACGCTGGGTTTGCTCCTCAGTACCTCAACTACTTGCCAAGCCCATGAATAGCATTGCGTGCACAATGCGATCATGGGTTGGCGCGTTTCTATCGCAGCAGCCACCTGGGATCCTGGGATCCTCGTGTCTCGTCTCAATCACGTCTCACCTCGATCATTTACATCAAACCTCTCCCTGTCTGTTCCTTTATTCATTCTTGTTTATTTACTCATCGCTATCGCATTTCTTTCATTTCATTTCTGGACTTTCGAAACCTTTCACCCACTGCCACTTTGCAGTGTGGCTTGTATACTTTTGCTTTCTTTGTCCGTATCGCAAACCTATATGTAAGGGTTGAATTAGTGGGAAGTAAAGTAGCAATGCAAGTTATCATTATGTTTCGTATCAGAGCCACAACAGGGTCTTCTTGACTTCCATTCCCACAGCTAAATCGAAAATGGAAACGCGTCTCCGGCAGACTGGTAAGTTGATGACTTGTGTGCTGTCAGTGGCGGTCACTCAGAACGTGACGCGCGCTGATCAGACGTTTACAGGCTCCTTGTTCACATCTACTTCAACAGCTCGCGAGGATCGCGTTTGAGGACCATCTCTTCATCTCAAGCGATGCAAATGAAGGGGTTTATATCGGTGCGCAGTTCCGGGTGATGCTGCCGAGTGGAGTGGCGTAGCCGAGCGCGGATGGGCCTAGGCCCCGCTCTATTATGGCCGCAGGTAACTTTCCCTCGAGCACAGCAGTCTTGCTGGTTTTCCCCGTTCAGCATCGGCGATTTTGCTGCGTGTGGATCAAGGTTGAGGAGGATGTTCGTATGGCTAGGTTAGCTTATCGCCCCCCGGAACATGCATTATGTAATCGAGAGAGAGCACCCAGGACCGGGAAATATAGAGTTGACGGGAGTGAAGGGCTTATCAAGAGGATGAACACGCAGACGTGCGACACCTTGTACAGAAAACGGCAGGCAATCGATGCACGCAGACGCTCGATGTGGCAGCCGTGCCTGATTGAGTTTCGGGGGCGGAATGCAAAGACTTTATTTATGAGCGTTTCATGTTCTCGGGTTATTCTTAGTTATGAGTAGATCTTGCTTCTCTCCGCCACGGCGCAAGAGGGTTTTTCGGTTGGAACCTTCACATCGCGACCGTCGCCGTTCCCCCACTGGCACCGGGTTCTCGTGTGGGGTCCTTTTCTAGATGCCACGTGGTCGCTTCCATTCGTCGGAGGTGGAGCACCTGGAGAAACCTAGAGGGCTATGACGTTGGGACCGTGGGCCTGGGGTGTCGCAGTTTTCTGGCAAGGTAATTTTGCAACTATCATACCGCGCTCTCCGCGGCGGGAGCACATGTAACTGCCTGTATGTGGATGCA
This sequence comes from Lactifluus piperatus, assembly GCA_003315875.1. NCBI lineage: Eukaryota > Fungi > Basidiomycota > Agaricomycetes > Russulales > Russulaceae > Lactifluus > Lactifluus piperatus. The sequence goes on from QFDX01001644.1 coordinate 18,856, forward strand.
TTTCTACGAAGCCGGAAATCGCACTGGGATTATGAACTTACATGTCTGTCCGTACCACTGTGCTGGACCGCGCGCCCATTCGTTCGTCACTGGGTGAAAACGGCATCCGTGAGATCTCGTGCTGTTGGGTCTACGTGAAAATCCGATCAAACGCGGGGCCTGAGCTTAACTCGCCAGAAACAGACTCGGATACGTTTACATAGAAACTGTTTCTTTCTCCTTATGCGAGTCGTCCCTGGAACCTCGACCTCCGACGTACGCCGAGAGGGAGGGCGTCCTGCTGACCGCAAGGCCCAGCTACAATCGCAGTGGAACGTAACACATAACAGCGTACGAAGAACCGTCAATTGACCTTTGCATACTCATACCCATAAAGCTCGTCATTGCGTATGGGTTGTGGCCTCCAGATTAAACCTGATGCTGATACATTTCTGGTCATTCTCGCTCTATTACCGTGACATAGACGAATCTGAAATCTGATAAGAACGAAAGGAGAAATAGTTCTCCTGGGTCCGTTCAGCGCACGCGACTCGCAGTGGGATCAAAGGATCTCTCAAGTTGCACGTGCCTGGGCCAGTGGTCGATATGGGCGTGTATCAGCAGGTTAGCAGGATTCAAAACGAGTGTTGTATATAAGCCATGGAGCCGAGGCAACTTATGAGATGCTTATGAATTACATCAAGGTGCATTCTTGCCGCTGCCGTACACGGTGCCACTGTACTGGGCCCAAATATGTCCCCAAAATTCCCAGAAAGATACATCGAGGGGGTTACATCTGGAAACCATGCGTCTACTGTGTAACCATGCACTTTGCGCCAATGATAGTATCGTTCATTTCTCACGACACTCTGATATAGTAATCCAACACTCAGTTGTCACCGTGAAGTCATTGACACCGTTGCCAGCATAGTAAAAGTACTCCGGCCAGTTTATGATGTACGTAAGTGGAACCACCGACATTAACTCAATGCTTGCCACTCATGGGTAGGTTGCCTTCGAGGATGCCACTCTGCTCGGTTAAATGGAGTCTCATCGGCGCCAACGTGGCAAGAATTAGGAGTAGCCAGCAACGGAGCAGGGCCATCGGCGGGGAGTAGGTGGAAACATGCTTTCTCCCATGTCCTTCTGTACCCGGAGGCGCTTCAAATGCAAATGGACATGGCAACCGTAAGATGAAGCGGGCTCAGTCAAAGACTTTATCGAGGTGGTTGTGCCCATCCCGAGCAGATGATAGGGCACAGAAACTGCAACGGACGGACGCTATAGAAGCTTTGTAGGTCATAAAGCGCGGTGTACTATTGATTCTGCGTCAGAATGGCTCTATGCTAGGGCTTGGGAATACTACGTTGACTGGACTAGATCACAATTAGAATATCAGGGTAGCGTATCAGGAACGCCTCTTCGTTAGGTCATCGACGCTATGCGGAGAATCTTTGAGGGGATTTTCCCTTCGAGCCTGGTCCAAGAGGTTGTCCAGCCCCTTATCCTTTACGGCCTTCTGCGAAGTATCGCCGTATTGATTGAGGTGTGGTTCTAATGTGGAACGATAAAATTGGCGTACTTGCACACAATCCCGGTAGGTTGCCCAGATTTTGCCGCACTTGCGTTCGTATTCTTCGGCCTTTTCCTTGGAATACTTTGCGCGACTTTCGGGTGAGGCGGAGGCAGAAACGGCGGGTTCAAGGTACCCTTCAAACCAAGAATTAAAACAGGTATCATATTCAAGCTTCAACCGTGTGCAGCGTTCGTCGAGACTTTGAGCCATGGTGGTTAGTAATGGATGTGAGTGACGAGTGACGGCACCTTCCTCGGGCTTGTCGGGCTTGTCGCGGCAAGTCGTCCGACCGTGACCGCCGCGCCGCAGCCCTTACAACTGATCGCCCGCCATGGTCCTCGTCCTCGTCATTGGCGACCTTCATATTCCTCACAGAACTTATGACCTGCCCTCCAAGTTTAAAAAGCTTCTCGTCCCAGGAAAGATTCAACAAATCCTTTGCACTGGCAATGTTTGCGATCGTGAAACGTACGACTATCTCAGGACAGTCGCGGCTGATGTGCATGTTGTCCGTGGCGATTACGACGAGGTGACAGTCTACATACTAAAATATCTCACCAGTTGATATCTATCCTTACCAGTCCGTCGCCTTCCCGCTCTCTTTAACGGTGACCCACTCGCCCATACGAATAGGGGTTATTCACGGCCATCAGTGTATTCCAACGGGGGATTTAGACTCTTTGAACTCCATCGCCAGGCAAATGGATGTTGACGTGCTCATATCTGGGCATACTCACACGTATGGCTGACCGTTACCAATGTGTCCACGCATTTTAACTCACGACCGGTTAAGGTTCCAAGCCATCGATCATGATGGTCGTTTCTTCGTGAACCCTGGGTCAGCTACTGGGGCTTGGTCGAGTTTTTTCAATGGGTAAGTTACTTGTATGATGTTCTAGGAGCACCGTACAATAATGCGCCTTTTGCTGTTTCAGTGACCCTACGCCATCTTTCGCACTCATGGACATCCAGGGTCCGGTGGTAGTGACATATGTGTATCAACTCATAGATGGCGAAGTCCGCGTAGAGAAAATCGAATACCGGAAGGATGCGGAAGCTCTGAACGCTAGAGAGCGAGAAGCGGCAGCGCCTCGTAGCACGGTCATGCCACAGAGCATACCAAGCGCGGCTGCTGCACAGTCAAGCGTGTGGTAGATGTAAGTGCTTGTCGCCCCTTCATAAATTTCTTTTACCGTGCGATATGCCGCTTATGGCCATTTGGCTGCTGATGCGCCTTTACTAGATATCTCCATATTTGTATCCGTCGGCGTGCTCTTTACATACCTGCCAGTTGGTCCACGTCCATTCGATTTTCAGTAGTAAAGGCCAGTGTTGTTGTGGGTGGGACTCGATACTTGTTCTTCCCATGAAGGGTATATTGGGAGAATTACCTCTCCCACTACCAAATTACAGTTGGTATCGAATGACACCGTTTGTATGGCATACTACAACAGTTTGGCCTCCTATCGTAGTCTGTCAAAGGAGGGTGTAAGTCCTTGATCGCGTCTCTGTTGATTTGTACATCACTTATTCTTCTGTGCGCCAAGCCTTCCAGTCCAGTCTGGAAGGCCAATCATGTGTACTACGAGTTCCATACATGCGCTCCAAACAGTGGCACTGGCCATTAACTGACCCACGGCTTCCCGGCCCGGTGGCAGACGATAACATTAGGCCTGTGCATACCTATAACTCTGTGGTTGGTGCTATCTCCTTTTGTCTTGCTTGTCTCTCGCGAGGACATGACCATCTCTCCTCCGTGCTACCGCCTTATGACCGAGAGGGGAGGGGGTTGCATTTTCCGATTGTTCTACTTGATTCTCGTCTTCCGTTCCTGTCGCACACATTCGTACCATCACCAAGCAAACGTCATCTCTTCTGCAGAACCCCTCTCCTTCCTCTGGCTACGCTACTGCATGCCTTTCCCGCTTTCGATGTCATTGTACTTTGAAACATATTTCATTGGCTTAGCCTAGAGTCGAGGTTACAAAATATTCAGTCTCGGGCCATCTTTCAAATTGCGCCTCCACCGTCGTTTTGTTTACCTGCCATGTGGGGACATTGTTACGTGGTGGGGGGAGACTATTTCGTGACGATTTAAACATCCACGTGTCTCCGAAGAGTGCGCCAAGGTTCTCGTTGCAGTGGCGCTCTGCTATTCCTTGTCAAGCAGCAACCGTCTGCTTTCTTTGAACACACTTTCACGGGAACTCGAGAACAGTTGGGATGCCTATCGCCAACACCGTTGCAGATTTTTCTGGGAATCACAAAGGTGCGGTCTCGTTCAACTCATTCGCTAAACCACTGGTGTTTTGGTGAGAACACGCGTCTTGGTCGATTCAAGCAGGATCATATCTCGTTGTCTGAACGAGAAGGGCTTGAGGGCGGTACGCGCAAGTTCGCGATGCTTACTCACCAAGAACGGCCCAGGGACGTTACGGGTCGCAATCCACTGGGACTAGATTGGAAGTTCCGGCATGGTCGCACTTTGATCTGGGGTGTGAGGGGAGGGGACAATCTTCATTCTTCATTCATTGCTGCAGATTTCACGTGCAAACCTCCGATTATATGAGCGAGAGCGATCGAGTGCTGATCGGCCCACAAAAGCTATCCGCCCAAGAGGGTTGAGATATGGTGTAACTGCGATGTAGACACAACTGACCTAGATTGCACGCCTTCTAGGTGGTTCTTTTACCCTCAATTCTCTACATCTGGGTCGCCCAGGAACATAATTTGACTAAGAAGGCAGACGATGGCACTGTCTCAGTCTTTTACAAGTGAGAATATCAGGTGTTATGATCAAAGGGATACTATGCGTTCCGGTACACTCGCTGTCCGGTACACTCACCAGTCACACCGCAGTCACATACTACTATGCCTGTATTCCAACCCCGCTGGTGGCTACCCACGGATCCGGAGAGACTCAAAAGCCAACTTGAATGTGAATGAAATTTGTGTTATGGACGGCCATCGATACATACTAGGTATGAACAAGTGGGTAATGAGGGTGTCTACACAGATGAAAGTCAAGGTTAATTAGGATTAGCCAAAATCCTGTATGAGTTGCTGGGTATCTTTCGGATGACCGTGTTGGTGCGAGCTGGAGGTGACAGGATCCGTTGGTATCCCAAAATGTTGGTTCATTTTGTATATAAACTAATCATGGTCAGAAAGTATTCTACGTTGGAAAGTGGCAAATTCACGTTGTTGTCAGTTGTCATCTGTTGCTGCCTGAATGGATGGATATTTCGCCATCAATTAGACCCACAACAGCTTTCTGCATGCATCTTTCATACTCACGGCAAGGAGTTTACCCATAGGCATGACACAGTGACACACCTAAATTTGGCAAGGAAAAAACTGATAACATCCTACCTCTCCCTCTCCCACTTCCAAGCAATCAATGATTTTCATGTTTCAGTCCAATGTCCAGATTGTAATAGAAGGACAACACAGCCACTGGCGAGTGTACCGGAACAAATAGAACATGGAGCCTCCCGTGGTAGGACAGGAGGCCAGTCGTTAACCATCACGTTCAAGACTACGCAGGGCAGCAACTACATCGCCCTTCGAGGTAGTCGCGCTCGCTTCATCTGCCGAAGCTCTCACTGCACGGGATCCACCATGCACAAGTTGTGCGGCGGCCCAGTTAAGGTAGCCCACCTTGCCAGTCTCCCAGTGTCGTTTGCCTGGTTCAGGCACCAGCGTGTCTGGGTTGGTGGGGTCGAGGGGTGGCAAGGTGGAAACGTTCGTGTAGAGGGTGGAGAGGTCATTGGCCAGCAGATGCAGAGCACGTAGCTGGTCAGGTTGGATGAAGGAGAGGTGACCAAGACGCGCTTGTGCTTGCTTCGCGTGTCGTTTAGATGTTCGGGCAGCCCTTGCTAGGAGCCGTTTTAAACGGGTTTGCTGTGTTATAGAGAAAGTGTGAGTCATCAGTTCAGATTGCGCGCTTCCTCGTAGATAAAAGGCTGCATTGAACGCACATTTTCGATTTTCCGGCGCAATTCATCAATCTCAGCGAGTAGCTCGGCCTCCTTCTCTGGAGGCTGATCCAAATCGAGCGTTGCATGGTGGGGCGCAACGAGCGGGAGGTCGGGAGGTAGGGCAAAGATATTACGGAGAGACCAAGCCTCGAAGAAATCAAACGCAATGTCCGTGTGGAACTCGAGGAGTGTCTGGAAGGAGACAAGGCCCTGCTCAAGTTCCTTGTCGGCATCCCAGTCGGGCTCGTGCTGGAGGCGCGTTTCGGCCCAGCGATTGAGAAAATCTTCCATTGCGTCCACTGCACGGGCGATACCGTCATTTGCGATGTTTATTGTGTCATCGAGGAGGAAATGAGGGGAAAATGAAAGGAGTTCCGGAACGAGGACCGTATGAGTTGGTTGTTGAGCCATGGGCCAACGCCGAAACCCAACGAACTACTTTGTACCTACACGTGATCTACCAATGCTACTCCAGGGATTCAGCGCAATATTCAGCGTTCAGTCGACGTGCCAAGCCCCCGCTTACGCCTCTCCAACTCTGCCTCTGCCTCAAATTCTCCAATAGCCACCTCTGTCAACTGGCCGACGCCCCCCCGCTCATAGGCTGCGGCAAGGCGCGCTTTGGCTGCAGGCCAGTTCCACTCGTCTACGTCTGGCACCGCTGTCGTGGATGGCGGCACTTCTTGCAGCGGGGATGCCGGGGGAATGGCTACGGGTAAGGAAACGGGAGGAGGGAGAGGGGCAGAATCAGACGTGCGATGGATGCGCGAGGTGAGTAGGGGCCAGTTTGTGAGGAGTGTTAGGCGCATGACAGATGCAAATTCCTGTGTCTGGGATGACGAGAACAGATAAAGCTCTGGTTGGTAGCGACGGGTGGAAAAAGTAAATTTACGCACGTCCTTTACACCGAGATATGTTTTCACGCCCCACAGACTAGCAACAGCGCCGACGACAACTAGTGTGGTAGCAATGCTGAACGCTTTGAGGGAGTACAAAGCACCATTGAGGTTATCTTCTCTTGTTGAAGTGCTCCGGGGGAGGCATCCCGAAGGGGTCTGTGGTTGTGATGGTATAGCAGCGTAAGGAGAGGGAATGGGATATATTAAAGTTGGTCTGATAGGCGGAGGAGGTTTCGAGTGAGAAGACGTGGTATTACGTCTCAGGGTGTGTAAGTAGTGTAAGGCTCGGTGTCTCCTGCTGCACATCATCGAAATTGGGTCAGTGTCAGTGATGATCGATGACCTACTGTACACGGCGTGTGCTGTTGTTGTCGTATCAATTTAGCAAGGTCACACGCTCCGGGGCACTGCGTCTCGCCATGCAGCACGAGTTGTTTCACGGCTCTGGAGATGACACCACACAGTTGGACATTTGCTCTCATCTCAACGACCATGTTATCGAATCTTCCACGCAATCAGTCGGTCCAGTCCCTAATGGTAGCATGACTTTGAACCACACCACAGACAGCAACGACTGTATTGAAATGTCGCCATAAGCGTCTTGATCGTTGGGCGACTTCACCCGCAATGGAGTGCGAATCTTTTGTAGATCCACTGGCAGCAGCTTCCTCAGTGCGGAAAACAATTAGGTTATAGAACTCCTTCGTTTCGATCATACGCAACGATACAATACCTGATTCCCGACCACCAAGGCTCGAAGTACGTGTCCTGTCTCTGCTGCACAGTCCTTTGAAACTTAGGAGCAAAATCTATGGTTGTGCCCGGATCTCAAGCTCGGGACTGAGCACTTCTCGGCGACCGATGACCCATAATTCTCGTCACGAGGCATGTTAGCTGGTGAAGGACACCAACTACCAACATCCAGCAGAGACGCACCCTAACCGTGGTAAGAAGGGACGCTATAGTAGACCCCCACGACGTTTAATCTCATTTCCCGGCAGACGATTTGTTGGGCTATTGAATGGACTCCCATGAGGACGCTTTTTCACAACGTCCTTTCTTGTTCTCACTCTCGTGCTCTATCGAGCGTTGACAATGTCCCTACAGCATTGCCGACGCGGCACGAGTCATAAACGTGCATAAACGTCACAGCTGCGTCGACGGAAGACGTGGGCTGAATATGCGGAAAATTCCAAAAGTCCTGAATCGTACGTAGACCGTAGATCTTCTTGTTCTGATGTCCCAGAGGAGTTGTGCGTCGGAGACGCAGGACTAAGTAATCCTTGTTTCCCAATTCAATTGCTCAGCATCGGCATCGCCAGATGGGTGAAGGAGAGCGCCAATGGTCTCAGGGCTCATGCTGTTGGACCACTTCGTGTCCTATGTCATTGGAAGTATCCATTGAACTCATGGAGAGATTGTGCGAGCTAGGCGCCATGTTTCGAAGTGCAGGTCTCTATGTTAACTACCGTTGCGAGATCAGGCACAATATACGAGACTCAAAGGACGAGCCATACATTGTCGAGCCTGGCATTGCTGACGTGCTTCGATAGGTGCTCAATCCCGCTGTATGTGAAACTATGTACAGAATATTTCAAAGTTGCAGAAACAGTACAAGTTCAGGAGAGCCGTCCACAGAACGCAAAACAACTACATAATTTCACCGGGTTTGTGTGTATGTGTATGTTTGGCATTGTTTGCTCGTCCATGATAGGCAACGTTACTGAAAGATGGAACTGACTGAAAAGGGGTTGGGATACAATGGGGATAAAGGATTAAAGTACTAGGCTTGGGCTGGGATACTCCACGCTGTGAGATGGTGGTGGACACGGGGGCGGTGATGCAACATGATAGACAGCCTTGCAAAGAACGCAGATTATGTAATGTATGTTTTCCATATTTGATAATTACTAGGGAAGACGATGCTCGACCCATCTACGAGCCGCTGGGGCACACGGTGAGCAGTTACATTTTGGGCATCCTGAGTGATTCAGTTCCATAATCGCACTAATAATAGACACGGGAGGATGTCAGAAATTGTGCTGACCCTGCCAAAGGCGCTTCGCAGGACAGAATGTGACAGATCACAGAACCATTGCCTTCTGTGATTGTCTCTAGACCAGTGACGGAAACCGGGGTCGAACCCAATAACTTCTTGAGTACGTCCAATGGGCGCAGGTTGTCAGTGACTGGTTGCGGACAAGCTTGGGCTGTGGATCTGCTGATAGAGCCGAGTCTTGAGGCTGAATGCCGAATGCGCGGTAACTGCTTTGGTTTGCGACATGAGAACGCATAGTACTGTCCTAATTTGTACTCAATGAGCTCCGTCTCCTGATCTAGTCCTTGATTTTGTCAATGCGATGACAGGCCAAGAAGCGAGCGGGGACGATACAACTTCAAGTTGTGATTCGGCACGATGCGGTTACGCAGGTAGCGCCGCAGCCTACTGGTATCACGATGGTGGGTGGAGCATCGGATGCAGACGCCGGTCCTGAAAATGAAACTCCGATGCTGACTTAATGACGTGCAAACCACTGACCTGGCGCAGTCGAATACATCTCTTTTGCCAGCTAGGTATACAGTACATCCGAACACATTGACGTACCATTTGTGCGTTCCAGCGTGGAATTTATAAGCGTACCCAACAGCTCTTTCCAGTTCAATCCAAGGACTGAGAAACAAAAATAGGGAAGCAGAACGGGAATCTCCATGGCTCCTGTTTATACAAATGTTAGACAGTGACAACGCAGTCCATCTCCCCGGAATAGTTTTTGATGACTCAACTCTACAGCCTCAAGTCACACCCTCGTAGTTGAGATGGCAAGAGTGCCAAAATGCACACGTGAGACAGAGATGTGATCCAGTTGACAAGTAGGAGCAAATCACAAGGCCAAAGAAGAATGGAGAACCCGAGTTCCCCGTGACCGAACAATGTGGTAGCTGGCTGGCTCGATTGCATGACGTGCGAGAGCCTGAAAGGTGCGTGACAGTAACTTCGGAGCCTTGACACGTTGAAGTTGAACTCGTCGATGGTAGCTGTGCCACGTCATTTCCCTCGCATCGCAGACCACCTATTTATACTTATCACCCTTAAACAAGCTTGTGCAAGACGACCCCGTGCATCGTTTCCGAGTCCGAGCATCATCAGAGAGCCAAAACTTTCGTCATCACTTCTTCAATCATGACACGATCTCGGATACCAAGAACAACTCCTCATGCCCTAAAGCAGTGTGTATGCGCTCGTATCTGGAAACGTCGACTCTGTCGGATCTAGCGGTTCGAACGTCTGCCATTGTTCTTGCGCTCCTGCTAATACTGCAATACGCAACGATGATACTATCAGTGAGAGATATAATTAGTTCGGATCATAAAGTAGTGAAAGACGTCCTCTCTTATCTAGATGTGCCGGTGCACCCACTTCAATTCCCCATGGGACCTCTTCCCCTTTGACCAAGCAGTATCAAGGGTGTTGCTGCTCGGAAGTACCACCTTATTTTGATCGCTTGCCTTCTAATATCCGGTGTTTCTTCGGTTCGTTCCAGCTCAGGCTACTCAAACGCGGTCCATGACTAGGCACAAGGGCTCAAAATTATGTTCTGCGGACGCCATATTTATCAACCAACTGCCGCATCCTGCGACTACGTCACGGGTGGTTACTAGTAAGGTTTAGAACGTTTGCCCCATGTTCGATGCCGCGGACCACCACTGGTTGTCGTTTCACTCGATTCGGTGCTAGTGATCATATACTGTGCTGCCAGATTCTATCGTCACCAAGACTGATTATTTCGTCCATGGGGCCGCGGGATGCATGGCTTGTGCAGAATCCAATTATCCAAGAGAAGAATGTGCAAGATGAAAGAGTGCTCCACTTTATATTTCGTATTGCACAACTCATGGGATAATACAAGGTCGAAACAGACTGTATGCGACCTAAGTTTTTTAAACTCAACTTGTCTTTTCATCTACTTCCACGTAGTTTTTGGAAGCTGTACTGCGACGGACAGGCTAGCACACGCCGCGGCAATCAGCACGACATACGTGAGGTATCCGCCCAGGATGTCATTTTTTACAGAGAAAGCGAACAGCGATGCGGCAGCGGCGGGTGCCACTGTTCGTTGAATGGAGACCACCGTCTGCGCGAGACCATTCGTAGCGCCAAGAGACCGTTTGCTAGGCGCAGCAGAACACACATACATGAATACTGAGCCTGATGAGTTTCACACGTCCTCAGTATGGTGTATAGACATAGAACTGGTGAACGCTTACTAAAGCCCATGTCGGAGACGGCTAATGACGCGAGCTGCAGTAAGATAAGCACCCACAGCGCGCTGGCACCGCCACTAGCACGGCGTAGTGTCAAGTTCTCGAAGGGGAAGATGATATAGATCGGGATGAATGAGAGTATGCTGGTGATGAAGATACGCCGCGGACCGAAACGTCCAACAATGCGCGGGAAGGCGATGAACTGAAGAAAACCGTTTAAGGTCCCATATACGGCCATCCACAGCCCGATAGATGCGGGAGTCATACTGAGACCGCCGAACTCCACCGATGTTGACCAGATGAGGGGCAGAAGGGTCGTGACCGTCATCTCGAGTAGCCCAATCATACCGTAATTTGCAACTGATATCAAGACTGGCCTTGTAAACAGTGAGCGGAGCGGTAGCGGCTTCTCCCCTGCATCCTTCAGTGGTTCATCCGGAATTTCACAGGGTCCTCCCCGAGGTATACCCGAGTTAACCTCCATGGGGTTGAGCTTCGCTGCTAAAGGGTTGGAGTCCACTGTCTGGGTGACGTGTAAGTACAGCTGTAGGGTGCTCCTTTGGGAATGACTGCCAACCTCTTTCAAGAATATCGCGGCCAAGATAAATGACAGGAGGGCATAGGCTGCACATGCGAGACATGGCAGGAAGTACGGGAATTCCGCCCAGAAGGGGTGCGAGAAGAGGTCCGGCCAACGATCTTGAGGCCGTGATAAAACACCCCCTATAAAAGGTCTAGGAATCAAATGTATCGATTCAGTCAGTAGGAGTAGTATCAAGGGATGTCACAAACCCTATGGTACCGCCAACAGCCCAGATGACCGGAATCAATGAAAAACCACGCGCCATATTAGTTTCGTCTGTAAGCTCCGCCAGCATACTTTTCATTACGCCGATATTCCCGTTCAGCATGCCATGCATGCAACGACTATGTGATAAAGTCAGATCAAATCGTTTCTAGGATTGTCGAACAACGTACGTAAAGACAAGCGTCCAGAAGGAACGGGAGAGGCCGAACAGGATAACCGAAATGATTGTACCTAGAAGACCGCACAAGAGTACAGGTTTGCGCCCAATGTGGTCGGAAAGACGGCTCCATTGGAGTACTGTAACTGCCTCGGCAGCGAAATATAGGGAAACCTAGGGAGTATTTCTGTGTGCCAGTGTGTCGGCGGAACAAAAGGAAAGAGACATACGAGGATTCCTGCGTAGTACCCTACCTTCCGCTCATCGCCACCGACGACCGGAAGTTCACTCACAAGCTGAATTAATTAGGGCTACAGACGGTTGCTTTAAAGAAAGATAATGAAGCATACCTGGTTGATGTAGGGGTTTATTGAAAGGGATGTGATGGGCTCAGCGAGTTGCAACAGGGAAAGAATAAAGATCTGGACCACAGGCAGAGGCGTTTCTCTCCGTGGTGAATTTCCAATAGTACGGAGGAGAGGGGTCTCTTCGTCGACAGTGCTTTCAGATCTAGCGGGAGACATGGGGAATGCCAGTGGGCTTAGATGTGATACTGCGTTAGAAACCACTGGCAGGCGAGAATTTATAGCTCCTTATGCCCGCCAGCGCATGCTGGTTCTCTAATATTCGAGCCATCGAGTAGTTGAACAAAGAGAGTAAAGCTTCAACGAATGTGACATGACAGCTAGGCCATACACGTAACCTTTGGCCCTATGGATTCTTCTTCCTCGTTCTGGCAAGTCTCAACTGGTGCTGTCACTTCAAAACATCGATGTCGGCATCTACTCAAGTTGGAAGCTTCTCTGAGTATCTGATGCCCCGCAAGACGGAGCACATGAAAGTTGGCAAGTTGTACGTGTAAATGTAACCTCAGACTCGGAAACTGGTTCTAGTTGGTCCTTTCAATCTTGCCTCAACCGGTGACACCGATTCCGATTCCGATTGTAATTGTTCCCCTTTTCTAATTCATCAACACATTACGTATTCTCACCCAGCCTACAGCCTGAGTGGGGGTTCTGATCGCCTACTTCTCAAGCTTCAGCAGCAGTGTGTTATTACTTTGTCGCCGCTCACCTCAATTCTAGAATCTTCGGTCACAACGTTGGTAGACATATATACTTTTGTTTGAGCTCGACGAGAGATACTACCGTGCGGTGTTGTAGTATCTCTTGGGGAGCATAATTTAAACACGGAGTATTGACCTAAGAGGCATGTGTCATTCAAGTTCTTGGTCCGCCGAACTCATTGACCAGGTGCTTGTATGGATACAGTATGTACATGCTAAGATCCTCTATCAAGGCGCATAAAGCCAGGTGCTCTCAGATGTTGATACTATACCGCGGCTGCGTCTCCAACGTTCGTAAAATCGAATGCATCTAGGACTTTCCGTAAACACAGCCTGTATAGAGAAATCAGAAAAGGGAAATTCGGAGCGTGCCATACAAGACGCAAAATTCTTCGGCGGTTAGTGGTGACTCGGACTACAAGGTTTGTTCCAATGAGCTGTGCGGACCCGAGTCTTTGGAACAATGGACAGTGAAGGCGATACGATATCTGATATTGCTTTATCTCTCCATCGTGGGTATCGGCTCTTTACCGTGAAAAGAAACCCTCGGAAGAGATTCCGTTCTTAAATGAATATCTATGCCCATGACAAGAAAGCTTGACACTGCTGTCCACCGCCAAGTGAATGATCACCAATGATAGGCGTTCACAAGCTTTAATATGTCTTTTGCATTGAGCTCCAGCACTCTCGGACAGCACTTCAGCACGGGGCGCTTTGGCGGCTTTGCGTCAAAGGAACACCGGCCTAGCGATATGGGGTGGAAAAATCGACATGTGCAGCCAGGACTGTGCTTCGTGCCAGTGAGGCCATCCAGTCCACACTGCCAGATTCAGCCAGTTGACCAGGGACAAGTGTGTCACCATTGATTGCACATCGGTGGCATGACATTATAATGTTAATGTACATGGCAAAATTCGAGTCTGAGCTTAATTATGGAACGAGTTTGAGATTGGCAACATTCACATGGCGGAGCGCACGTTGCTGTGACACGACCCCATGACTTGGAAGTCGAACTCAAATCAGCGGTCATTTTGGCTTCGGTAACTTAGCTATAGTTTCTTTCGCAAAGCTTTTAGTCACATGTTTTGTCTCGTTTACCTCACATCATGGCAGGACACAAATGTCATCTATCCATCGGCACTTGCTGGCACCACCACACGTAATGCATCAACAGCAGTTATATGATCGGCCTCAGCTTATCTGACATGCCTGATAAGGTCGCATAGGCCGACTTTTCTCGGTCATTGGATGCACATGGATGGTTACTTGTGAATGAATGAATCTTGCGGCGCAAAGATGTCCACGTTGCTCGTAATACTAATTAAGGTCTCTCCCAGCTTCCTTCCTTGGACCTTGTCTCCTCAGCTGCTGTAGGCTAGACTCTTTCACGATGCAGACAAACCTTCTCAAGATAGACGCCTAGTGGTGGCAAACGGGGCGGCGAGGAAGAACCCCGAGCCCGGATTGCTTCCTTGAGCATGGGTGAGTGATGGTGGTGATATTGTGGGTGAAATAAGTGGGATCATTCGTGCTAGCTGGCATGGGATTTTAAGACCGGAAAGGCTTCAATCAAACGAAGGTTTATAATTAGGTAATGTGTTCAGCACTGCCGCCCAAGAAGTCACCCTTGCGGTGCCCCGTACCTTGGACATAGTGGAGTACACCTGACGACAATTTAAACAGAATTAGTGTGCGGGGTGTCAGGAGCATATCATCAGACATAGTTGAGAAAATACATACACATAAGACGATTTCAGGGATGAGCATGCACAGACTCCAACCACGATGACCACTCCGAGGCATAGGTATCACAGCCAAAGATTCGGTGCCACAGGGTGAGACGGACCCATTTCTCTTGAGTAGCGTTGTTCTGATGCGCCAGTTTGTTTGTTTATTTACGTAAAAAGTAGACCAAAGGCCGTGGAAACCTCGGTGCCTCTTAAACGCAACTCGATATTCTTCAGTTCGGGTAGAGGATGTGGGCTCTGCAAGAAACTACGAACCAGTATTGGCGCGTGTTGCACCCAGAGTATCCCAGCCTAGCAAAACTCCTTAAAAACTTGCGCCACGGGCTAAGATCTCCGGGGAACCACGCTTTCTCACTCTCCAGGGTTGAGAAAGGTCGTCTAAGGAAGAACTCCACAGTGGTGGGCCTCGCTTGAATGTTGAACATATCTGCGCTATCAACTCTGATGACCATATTGTTATTCTGTGGGGAGGCCCAGCAACGGAATGGGAGGCTCTGCATGGAAATCCAGAGATGTACTGAAGAGAGATCAGGGGGGAAATAATATTCTTCTACATCGTGAAAAACTGGGGCACGTAGAGGAGTCACCTTAGAGGATCCTATAGGAATGGCGCGGCCAAGTCGGCTGTGAGTGCCTCAAAGCATATTCTGCTACAGCAAAGTGTTGGAAGCACTGAGCCACTTGGTTGTAGGGGAGGGCATGCCTTGCTGATGGGTGAAGAGTTGGATTACCGGTGATGAGCAGGCCACGGGGTCGATGTTTAGAGTGGGGTAAGGCCCCTCAGTACTACTCAGTGCTCTGTTAGAAGAGAAGCCTTGGACGCTCGCTCAGGAACACGTTCGAAGCTCTTCAGTCTAAAGTAAGGGCAGTTGATTACCCTGCAAACACAATCAACTCTAAATTCGACCATTTGGTGGTGAGCCCATGCAGATAATTGTGCTATGGTCTGATCGAAGCAGCCACGGGGTTTTGTTCCTTGAACGGCCAGAATCCGGGGCCATGATGGTCGACTACAGTTGGCAGGGCAATTGACATGTATGTATAATTAGGGTCCACATCGTGGCGGATTGAAAATAAGCTGCAAAAACAGGGGACGAATCGGAGGAGAGCACTATACGTGATCATTTCTCGGGATAGGTGCATGAGTTTGGTTGGATCCACACTTGCGCATTCCTGGGCCAGTCATGGCTGGGCTTCAATTCAGAGTATTGTCGATAAGAGTAAGATACATACGATAGAGCCTCGTTTTGGAACATTATATTATAGTATATTTGGCTGTGCTGAAGAAACGTCTACTACTTGCGATGTTGTCATCGATGGAACCTCTCGTCCGAGTCACCAGTGTAGGGGGCCTTTGGGAAGATTTGCGACGTATACCTGGGAGAAAGCCAAGCAGTTTACACAACGCTTTAGATGGTTGATTCGATGGATCCGACCAAGGTGCAGTCCTGTTTCTCCCATGACGCAAGGCTGAAATGCACATCCCTACATTGGATAGGCTCGGCATTTCCCGGGACCGGTCACGTTATTTAAAGTTGGACGTAGTCGCGGTTCGGTTATTTTTCTTCTCTTCGAAAACAAATCTCACAAATTATGAGTCTCTTAACTCTCGTTCCGAGTCGATCCGTTGCATTTTCGAGCCTGACTTACAATTATCGAGGAAAGTGTTCCTGCTTCTGATTAATTACCGTAATACAAGACGACATTCTCCTACAGCTGGTCCACTGCAAGCTACCCAGGTGAAACTCTTACAAATTGGCCATCCACGCTGAACTGGCGGTCGACTCTTTCACTCCATATTTAGAACAACGCGCCCAACGACCGTTCCCTTCTCCATGCCCTCAAAAACCCTAAGGAAGAGGTCCAATCAGCGACATCGCCCAAGTTTCGTCAAAAAACGTACTCGGTTAATGCAGACAATGGCTTGAGCGCAAAATGACAACGGATCTTGCCCATCGAGGCAATGTCCAGAGCTTCACGTGCATCTTGGCGGTTGCTGGGAAGATAATAGTCGGTTTTACCATGTCACTCCAAATTAAGCAAACATAACGGCGAACCCAACGTATGACCCAATGAGGTAAATGCTTTTTAACACCGTCCAGAAGATTGATGCATCGATCTTGGCTTTTCCAGGCAGGCCGACGAGCATAAGCGAGCCACCAGGACGGAGGTAGTCAACCGCTTGCTCGTATGCCAAGCCCTATATATACACGGTTATATACTTCCAAAACATGCTCATATGTCCAATGACTCACGGTGGCTGCAGAAACAAGCGCTGAATGTGGGCCATCACCACCTGCGGCATCCTTGATATCTTTCACCAAGTCCTTCGTCTCACGGAAGTCGATCCATTTCTCAGCTCCAAGTTTTAAGCATAGTTCTTGCTTTTCCAGCCCCGTATCTAAGCAAATCTAGAGTGAGAAATGGGCCAAATAGTCGTTTAATTTGAAACTCGGATAACAAACCTACGGCTATAACTCGCAGTCCAAAGGCGTATACCGCATACTGAACAGCTGACATGCACCGTAAGAGCTGGGATATGCAAGCTGGCGAGAGCGCAAACCAAGATGTCCAAGCCCACCACCTGCACCAGGAATAACAATCCAATCGCCGGGTTTGGTTTGACTGTACTTTAGCGCCCGATACACGGTGACACCCTATACATGCAATTACCAATATGTTCCAGCTTGATGGCAAGGTATGAATACGCACTGCGCAGAGAAATGAGGCTGCTTCTTGGCTGCTTAGATTTTCTGGGATGGGTGTGACATGAGAAACATAAGACACCTAATCATCTGGTTATGTAATGCTGAAGGAGAGGTCATCAGAAGATTCGTACCACATATTGAGAGAAGGTTCCGTCAATTGAGAATCCACTCAGTTTATTTTTGGAACACGCTGTGGGTTCGTGGCCATTCAACATCGGGTTGTGCCGGAGAAGTATAGGGTAGGGACATACTCTGTTCCAAGCCCTTACGGCACTGCTCGCATTGTAGACATGAATCAGCGAGCCACTTTACACCAACGCGGTCGCCGATCTTGACCGGAGAGTTGGCTGTGTGTGCGCCAATGGCAACAATTTCGCCAACGCCTTCGTGACCCCCGATGAGCGGAAGTTTGGAAGGAGCTGGCCAATCGCCCATACGGGCGTGAAGATCTGTATGGCAGACGCCAGTGCAGTGCATCTTGAGAAGACACTCCCCAGGGGCGAGGTCCTCTGGTTGTTTCACTGGATAGTCATCTATAATGCGAATAGGTGCATCGTGCGACTCGAGGATAGCGGCCCTCTGTGTTCTCGGTATATTGTGAGACATGGTAGAGAGTAGTGATAGGTAAAGACATTTATTGATGCGACGCTTTTTTATACTCCGAGTACAGGGTAACAGTACAATATCCATCCTTAGAGTAAGTATCACGTAATCATTAGCTAGACGGGTCCTCAGGTGGCCGGATCGGGCCAGACATCAGGCCATCAGGGGTGAAGTTCTCGACTTACATTCTAGGCTACGCAATATCGGCAAATCCAACATTGCAGAGAAAAGACAAGTCTAGGCTACTTGGATCCCGCTGAGACGGGAAAGGAAAACAGAAATCTTATGGGGCCATTATGTGGAACGACATAGGAATCCGAGTCGGCACTGGCATCCCCCGGGCTTTAGGCTTTAGGCCTAGCCCGCAACCGCAAGACGTCCTGGGCTAGGCTTGTCCTGCCTGTAGGGGTCGCGGGTTCGAATCCTTTACACCACGAAAGGGGTTTTAGTGATGTGGTAGAGCCCCACTACCTGCGGAATCCAAAAGATGGTCTAGGCCCTCACAAATCATGTGAGGAATCCGAAGCCGGAGGAGACCGGGGTGTGCGTGTAAAGGCATTTCCCCCTGGAACCGGGCCGCAAGTGGTTCGGCTACACGCAGACCTCAGGGACTGGCGGTAGCCTCTTCTTGCCTGTTGTCGCGCCGAAGGGCAAGCGTTACCAAAAAAAAAAAAGAAACCCTATCCACGACCAGAGATCCGGATAGCCGGATAAACACAACACACCACCGATACATCGCAGGATCGCTGATCGCTCTTATTCAATGCTAACGGGATATTCACATGGCGACATGCCTCACGATGTGGCGTGGTTGATGCCCCTTCGGCATAGTCCAGTGGCACATAGAAGCAACAATTCGCGAAGCATGGTTTCGAGATGCGATGAAGGTCCTAGACTGTCACGATATACACACCCGGCCGCAGGCAGTGTCCATTGTTATCCAAAGTGTCGTTTTAGAGCCCCAATAGAGGTTGGTGCTTAAGCAGATGAGGAAGATGGTGGTCTGTGCCTTAGGTTGAGCGCTAAGGGCATGACGCCGTTGTCATCTCTCCTGCCTGTCCGGGTTTCCAGCTGGCTGGTCATGCACGCCCTGGCCTGTGATCGTAACCAGTAAGTCCGGCCATGGCCACTGTCCCACCATTAGGCCTGCTACACGGACTTGCTAATTTATTGGGGATCTTTGGAGTTTGGAGTATACCATTGGTCACAACTCAGGCTTAGAGATTAACGGTCTGTCATGCCATGACTATCTTCAATCTACTCGTATATCGTCTACCCCGCCAATTTAGATTTACCCCACTTGCTGATACATTGTGGTCATGCTCGTATCTCATATAACTTATCACTGCTCATGCAAATCGTAGTGATTCTTCTTGGTATGTCCAAACATTCCTGATAATGATGTTCTTGAGACTTTAGTTTACCAAGATCTCCGAGTCTAAGACAACCCAAGGCCAGCATTCTAGGAGAACAATCCCATTACGCCCACACTACCATGTGCTTTTCTTGACCTGCGCCTATCAAATGGCTTTTCCCTCTTCAAGTTAAGCAGAACATGTGGCCGTTCCCATCACAGCATTAATGCAAAGTTATGGTTACTGCTCCCGCACAAATATGCAGCCTCGTTGGCATATATTCTCCACCCCTGGTTTGCACCTCTTTTTCTTTCAGAAAGGCACTCGCTGGCTGAGTGCGCTATGTCTCGGACGGACATCAACCTTGGCCCAAACTCTGGAGAGCATGTGTAAGTGGTTGTGAACTCACAGTCTCTCTCGCATTCTTCTTTTATCCAATCATTTAATTCATACCTACCCTAGATTCCTCAACTCCATTATTAATCTCTCAGCCACAGGTGAGCTCGCCACAAGTCTACATAAAAGGCGAACTCTCACGTCTTTCCCGCATACCGGGCTTTAGTAGTGTTGTATTACGATTACGCGCTCACTTTGCCCCGGGAAATTCAGTTCCTATGGCCACCACACAACGAACAAGGGTGGTTCACATTGACCTGCCTTCTCAATCGCTATTTCCCTTTGCTCGGACACCTTCCCTTTGCGATAACATATTTTGTACCAGGGGAATTTCCAGTGCGTCCGTTATCCTCATTCATGGCCAGCTGCACCTGAGCTTGGTGATAAAAGTTGTAAGTTATTGCAATGTGCATTGGGTCTACGAGGAAAGATCACCAGATCGTAGCTGCCAGGGCCTCCACGCATACCATGAGGTCTTTGCGGTGATGTTGCAGGTACTCTCCGGCAGTACGTTTTAAAATGCTTCGCTCGTATAACTAACCTTGACTTGTGATCACCATCATGGAGTCCTCTGCCTTATGCGCGTCTACGCGTTATACGGCAGGAGTCCCCGCGTCCTGACATTTCTAATCGTAATTGGCTCAGGGTCAATTATCAATGCGTCTGTAAGTCGTTTTCCACGAGACCGCGTATGTCTACGTATATCTTACCTTAATGTTTTTTTGGAAAAGCTGATGCTATCCATGAGCCGTCGCTTAGGGGGCGAAACAGTCGCGGTAATATCCAGTGTTCATGGGTGTAACCAGTTCACCCCATTCATAGGGTACGTGACTACTCTTAAATGGGTTCATCACTTTGTGTTACCTTTATGATAGGGGTCGATGTGAGTTACTTGAAAACACCCACCGCGGCTCCAATGACACGATGATATAGATGCTGCTTTGGCATGGACGGGCGTGCTCATTTGGGACAGCGTAATATTCTCCCTCACTTTGCACAAGGCTTTTACAATGGGGAAAGGCATACGGCTACTGGATGTGATTGTTCGTGATGGTGTGTGGAGCTAAATATCCTATGCACGGAGCCTTATCATCTATCTTAGGAGCCATGTACTTCTCGTATGGGTCATTCTGGCTGTCCGTCTATCAATTTTGATAGTCCCTTAAAGGGCACTCTTTGTCGTGAACCTAGGAAATATTTTGACACTTCGAGTGAGCAGACAATTCACCTACCAGCTTGCTGATATTAAGTCTGTGCTTTTTCTAGTTTTCTCCAGTGGGTTGTTATGTATTGATGGCCTTGAAGCTTCGTTTTCACACATTAACGTTTCTAATAAATACAGCCTTTGCTCAAAACCTCTACTGCAACCTTGACAAACGTGTTCGTCTCGATACCAGCTCTGATACTGCTCCAGTATTAATTGTTTATATCTAGGTTCTCCACCAGTCTCGTATCCCGCCTTGTGTTGAATCTCCGTGAACAAAACTCTACTTTAGCAGGTCTGCCGACATCGGTAGAAACTGGGCGGAGGTTTCAGGAGGCTCTACCGGTAGGGTCGATAACATCAAGCACTGCTGTCAGAGTGGATAGGTCAACGTTGGGAACGACCTCGAACAATACCATTGCCACGTATCCTTAACTTTGCAAATGCAAACAAATACGAGAGAAAGGCTATCAGTGATTGAGAGAGTAATATAATGCTGTGATAACAAAAAAGGGTATGGTACATTACACATTGAACCACCGACTTCGGAAATGTACATAGTATTCATCGATATTCATCCGTAGTTGAGACATTCCCTTCTCAGAACGCCCGTCCATTACTGAATAAGTATACCTGTATACCATTAACCTCATTCCCGCCTCGAGTTTCAATAAGTCCTCGCCCGAGTCCGGAGCCTAGAACCGCTCTCTAAGTCTCTGCGTGCGATAGTAAACACAGAACTGAGGGCCCGGGAACGCGAACTGAGACATGGACTTAGGGTCCATGTGCGTATCATGATGATGTCGGTTAGATAACGGTGAGTCCAAATAAGGCAATGGTTCGTAATAACTAGTAATTGGGTTTGTACCACCACTTGCACGCGCGCATTACACGCCCTAAGAGATCTCTCATTTCGACACACAGTACTGTACGGTCGCTCATGATATTCGAGCTGGTACAAAAGCTTAAAGGAGAGAAGCGTGTCCGAGGCGGCGCAAGCAAGCCCATATGTATAACGCGTGTTGTTGGTCGGTCAGCAATAGCGTGCGAACTTGAATCACGGCCCCCGACCCTGTGAATTGTCGCACTGGCATGTAACCAATCGTGAACTATTGGAATCTCACAGGCTAACCTCCATCAGGTCAAACGAAATCGCGTCGGTCTTGACTTGTGTGCAACGCACTATCTCAGCTAGGCCCGGGACCCGATGAGCAACAAGGAGACCAGCGAAATATCATACCGGCGGCCCATCTCCTCGTTTGTATCCTGCCAATGAGCATCCATGTGCTCCTTCCACTTCAGACGTCCACGATAATTGGAAAATAATGTCAGACGTGTCTCTAGTCTACCACCGTCCTTGGAAATTCGCGGTGCTTCCCTATGGGCCGTCCAATCACTCTTGACGACGACGCTTCCAAGTCAGACGTTCTCCAAGACAACAGAAGACCAACCTTCTGGGAGGGCGATCCCATCATATCCCTAATTGACTTTTATTTCACTTGACTTGCCCATATCGACCCTTCGTTACTGCTCCCGCACGCGCTGGCATGTCCAGTCTGTCTTCATATAGCCCAACTCTGGGCTTGCGGTTCTGATTTCTCGGCAAAGTACTCGCTGGTCGAGTTCGCTATGACTCCTGTTGACACCAACCTCAGCCCACACGCTGGGGAACATGTGTAAGCGGCTCTGAACTCCCAGTCTCCCCAACTTTCGTTTATTCATTGATTCGTACCGGTCCTAGGTACCTCAGCTCCATTTTTAATCTCCCAGCCATAGGTGAGCTCGCCACGAGTCGACATCAAAGGGAAACTCAGCATCTCTCCTGCATACTGGGCGTTTAGTGATATTGTATTACGATTATGTGCTCACTTTATCCCGGGAAATTCAGTTCCTTTGGCCACTACACAACAAACAAGGGTGGTTTACTTTTGGCTGCCTTCTCAATCGCTATCTCCCTTTGTTCGGACATCTTCCCTTTGCGACAACATATTTTCTCCCAGTGGGGTTTCCAGTGCGTCCGTCGTCCTGATTTTGAGGCCAGCTGTGCCTGATCTTTACCGATAAAAGTTGTAAGTTACTGCTATGAACATTGCCTATATGAACCGGAGAAAATATTCACCAGATCATAGCTGCACGAGTCTCCATATATTTCACGAGGGCTTTGTGATGGCCTTGCAGACCCTTGCTAGCGGTACGTCCTGAAGCGCTTCTCTTCCGACTTACTGACCCTGACTGGTAATCATCACTCATGGAGCCCTCTGCCTAGTCCGCGTCTATGCGTTGTACGACCGAAGTCGTATCATCCTGGGAGCTCTTATGGGGATTAGCATAGCATCAGTTATCAATGCATCAGTATGTCTTTTTTGTCCCAAACCTCAGAATATATACATGTTTACACTTTTTTACGAAGTTGATGGTGTTCACAGGTGCCCGCCTCAGTGGCGATACAACTTTGGCCGTATTCGGTGTTCGTAGTTGTAATCAGCTCACCCCAACAGACGAGTACGTGGCTAAATCTGCACGGTATTTCATTACCGATATAACCTATCTTGCCTTTGTGTTAGAGGTCTACGTAAGTTGCACGGCAGCAGTCGCTGGGTTCCAATAACACGATAAGGCAGATGGTGCTTTGGCATGGACTGGCTTGCTTGTTTTTGATATTGCGATATTTTCACTCACACTGTACAAGACATTTACAATCGGGGGAGGTGGACGGCTACTAGATGTGATCATCCGTGATGGTGCGTTGATCTAAGTAACCTATACACCAAGCCTCATCACCCATCATAGGGACTATGTACTTCTCGTACAAACCATTTTCTGTTCGTCGACGAAATACTAATGATTTCTAAAAGGATACTCTCCATCATGAATCTAGGAAATATTTTGATGTTTTTGGTACGCCAACGTTGTATCTACAAGCTTTGTGATGTTAAATCTATGCTTTACATAGTTAGCCCCAGTTCGTCATTGCGTATCGATAGTGTCAGAGCCCTAACTCACACATGACCTTTGCCGAACCCAGCCTTTACTGAAAAATTGCATTGCGACCTTGACCAACGTGTTTGTCTCTATACTACCTCTGGTATCATTATGTCTGCTTCGGTGCTCATTGGGCGTACAGGCTCTCCACCACCCTCGTATCCCGTCTTGTCTTGAATCTCCGTGAGCAAAACTCTACTCTCGCAAGTCTACCGACGACTGTAGAAACCGAACGGAGGTTTCAAGAGGCACTCCCGGCCGTAGGACCGATAACATCCCGTTGGAACGTCACGTTAGTTCGAGTGGACAGGCCCACGTTGGCAACGTCCCTGGACAGTGCCATTTGCACGTCTTCTTAACTTCGTTGTACAAATGCAAACAGGCACGAAATGTGGGCAGCTTTTGCGGGTATGATGGCCCTAACACACATGACGAAAGCACCCAACGCGTTGTAAAAGAAGGGGTTTGCAATCTCAATGATAGGAAAAGTAATAGGATACGAAGCCAGTTTGTGATAGTTAAAAGGAAGTGCACGATACAGATACATTACACAGTATATAGCTACATCCGTAATTAACGTTCTATTGATCTTTCACAGATGAAGTAAACAACAACATTGGACTTTTGCATGACATTTCTTGCGTAAGTTTGAATAGACGCTTGCCAGAGCTCAGAGCCTGGAACTTCCAACAAACCCCTCCCACGTCACTGTTCATACAACACTCGGCCATCGATTCGTGGACACCAGAGCTGCGCAGGCAGCATATTGCGTCAGCTTGGCTTGTTCGTGCGTCAGCGTAACTGGCGCGTTGTCAGAGCGCGAGACGACCAGCATCCATTGCATCGAGGGGACGCAGCGGCGGTAACGAAGCGGGCGTCGCTCACGATGGTGGAGCTTAGCCAAGATGACATGGTTCTTGTGGGGCCAAGCACAACACGGAAGTCATCGCCACCGTTGTTGTCCCACCACTCGCCGATGCCAGGCACAGCGTAACGCACAGCGAGGAGAAGGGTGCGCGGCGCGAGACCGGTGAGTCCCTTTTGCCACTCCAGGGAAATTTTGAATGCAAACCGGTCCCACGTACCGTCGTCAGGGCTGCTGCCGATGTAGTGCGCTTGGGTATCGCGGGTGGTCACCCAGCCGTCTGTCGTGAAACGTGCGGTGACGAGCTTCCCGTAGGCGATGTTGCGCACGCGCACGATGCCGCGGAGTAGTGGTGGCCGCGCAGGCACGAGGGAGATGGACTCGAGCTGGATGTTCGAGTCTGGCGACGTGCGCGGCGAAGGTATCTGGGACATCTCGACAACCTTGAGAAGTGCGTCTGCGTCGCGCTTTCCCGTTCGCTCTCCGTCTCAGTGTCCGTAGGTGAACCAAAGATGGAACATGGTCTAGCGGTGGCGCGAAATAAACAGACAGATTCGAGCTCCCCGTCGCTGTCTTTGAAATGAACGATCTTTCGACATGCTGAGAGGGAGTTGACGCGAGTATCGGGTGAGGTGGACACAGAAGCGGTCCTATAGCTCCAGGGATTGGAGCGTTTGAGGCACGACTTTACGGATCGCGATGACCGCGGGGGTAGGAGAGCAGATGACCTTTTCGCAACGGAGGCAGCTGGTGCCTGTGGAGGGGGTGATATCACAGAAGATGAAGATGATAGGGAATGTACTAGTGAGAGTGGGACTTGTTTCAGATACGGGCGATCGCCAGTCCCAGTAACAATTGAGACGTAGGGCATTTCGGGTTGCTAACAGAGGGATAGGCAGAACCTAGTACACCCATGCGGTATACATAAGCCGGAGCGTTCGACCTGTGACTGCCCTAATGTATGGCTTGTCGTTGTTCCAGATCTGCCTAGGACATGTCGGGGGGTGCCTGGATGCCGCCCAGAAACCACCCAGAACATTTTTCGGGGCCCACTAAACCAGGCTGCAATCCCGCCTCAGGGCAATAATTCCCAGGCCCTGATTTTAAAAGGAAGGTGTATGTGGTTAGTTTTAATTGTCTGTTCTGTTCAAGTTCATGGCTAGCATGGTTGCCGTTGCTCACTGTGTTTTAGAGAGAGCGAAAGCGGAACGGGCCTGCCAGTGAGTCACGAGGAGCAGAAAGCTGCTCGAGGCTCCGAGTCGGCAATGAACGGCACACGATGATGTGCCTGATACTGATATTGATATCGATGACGACGAGCCACGGCTGCAAAAAGTTTGGTAATGTCGCTTACCCAAACACCTGAAAAGGTCGAGAATGCAATTGACGCGATACATGAAATACCAATATTTCGTGTCGATGTCAAGCCCCAGTACTGTAGTCTGTCGCGGATTGCATCTGTTGCGCTCCGCAAGTGGGCCAGTCCAACTGAATTCCGTCACCGGGTAAACTTGGCGAATATCACACGGTGACATCATTGTTATTATTTTCCGAAATGGCCAATTTCTGTGCTAAGCCCCGCGGGATTGTATCACAGCCAATCTTAGACCCAGCGTCCGAATCCAGACCAAGGCGGCTTACTACAGTACTTCTGCCAGGCGCATCCTAGTATCCATTCTCGATCGGAGAAATCTCTAGTTTCACACTGCGCTTCGCAGAACAGAAAAGTAAGTCCCTGGGGTAATATGACGTATCTGATCCCCCTTCCTCCCCATCGCCCTTACTCATGGAGGGTAGTGGCCACGAAACATTGGAAAAATGCGAATTCCCAACCTCTGCTCCCCCCATTAATCATTCAGAACAGCTATCAACCTCTAATTACGATGCCATGGACAATCCATACACACCTCTGCTTCATGCTCCCACACGGAGAGTGTCGCCTTCGAGTCGCTTCACCACAGCTCTTCTATCTGTCATCCTCGTCCTGTTTGTTTTTAATGGTCTGCTAATGGCACGGGAAGTTCTCTCCGCCTATCAAGTTCAGCTTGTGGTGCGCCATTCGTAGTGGATGTCTTCCAAACATAAATAACTCAGGCCGTCTGTTAGACCGATACACCACTAGCTACTCTTGCCAGTGATAGAATCACGAACTGTAGTGGCTGGAAACGGACTCCGGACGATGCATACACACCATTCCCGATTTCTGGGTCTTATTCCCTCTCGCGCGAAAGCGCAGACTTTGATCTCCCACTCGATGCCGAGGCTCTGTTCGTGGCCGCAAGGGGATCTTCATCCTCAGGTGTTGTGCGAGTTCATGAATCGGAAGATGTGAAAAGCTTGAAGGTCAGAGTTTTCGCGCACTTTTGGAACAGGAAGGCTCTTTCTGGTGCGAGGGTGTGCCACGTGGAACGGAAAAATGAACTTAACGGCTTGGTAATCCTGGTGCGTATTTACTCACTGGCATGACCTTGACGACATCATCGATAACCTTCATTGTATTCGGGGATACCGCAGACTCCGTTCCGGTGGATTCCTCCTAGGAAGGAGGATAGGCTCTTTTTTACCGTTGACGTCACATTCCCAAAGACCCTTGGACATGCTATCCGGGACGTCTCAGCGTTTGCGATTGACATGCCCAAGTTTTCCCTGCATGTAGATGATTTGTCTACATCCAGGTTCGGTTTACTTGCTCTCAAGTCAACGAACAGTCCGATCACCGTGAACGTGGGCTGATCTTTCTCGACGTTTCCCCCTGCACCTCTCGCTAACATGTCCATTCATCAGTCGGTCACGGCAGACACATTCATAGCAGAGGGCAAGAATGGGAAAATCGAGGGATTTTTCAACGTGACCAGGCTTTTGAAGCTCTCCACGACCAATAACCTCATCAATGCATCTCTAAATGCTCATAGTAATCTGCCGGGCAAGCCAACGGTTGTCTCTTTGAAAACTTCCAACGGGTGAGAACAACACCTCGTCCGTCCGTTGACAACCAGATACCCCCCTACTGACGCGTCAGCATCTGCAGCCTCCTCCAGTCCGACATGTTGCTGTCCACAAACTCCTCTTCTGGAACGGGCGGATCCTTCCGCGTCCACACACACACGCGCAACGCACCTCTGGGTGTCACCTTCACCGCCAGCCCGCCGGACTCGCGCCTGGTCCTCGACGCAGCCACAACGAACGCGCAGGCACACGTGGCGCTGCACGCAGCCTTCGAGGGTGGCTTCGTACTGCAGACATCGCAGTTCCGGCCCGTGCTTCATGAGCTGTCCGGGGTCAAGGACCCGGCTGGGCGCGGGCGTAAGCGCCACATCAGCGCGCACGGCGTGGCGGGCTGCGCTCTGATTGGCAACGTATCGTGGGTGACACCTAACGAACATTTGCAGGAGGCCGACAGCGCGGGCTGGGCGAGCATTGTCACACGCAACGGGCCTGTTACCCTCGTTCTTTGACATTTGATCCCTATCTGATTGTAGCAAACAAGAGATAGAGCACCACCCCCAACCTTTTCTCATGAATACGGAATGTTTGTAATTCTTTTGTTTCTTTGATCGCATCACTTCTCAGCCTCATTTTCGTTTGTATTTAACGTGATTAGTTTGTTTTGTTGCCACTCCTCTTTGCGTCATGATGTACTTGTGCTTGTGTGCTAACATGCTATGATTCAGTAGTAATACGTACACTGTTGTCTTACATTGCAAAAACAAAATATGCGTGACTATCCGAAAGCTGTCGCAAATCCTCAAGGAACACCAAGCGATCAGACAGTCACCAACAATGCCCTTTCTGCTCACGACCAAGCCCATGTTGGTTGGCATGGGACTCGAGACGCTTGTGTGCATGCTCATGCAGCTCGAATCGTATCTAGAGGGACGTCGTGAGGCCCATCGGTGTTCTTCGCTCGCTTCTCCCGAAACGACAGGGAGCGATTGGCGAATATTACTGTGGCAGCGTCGCGGGTTGCCTTGCGACGTTTGACGCGCGCGTACCATAGGAAGACGCCCACAGCACCCGCAATGACGACGACGCCACTGAGGATACCCCCGACAACGGCGCCAATCTTCCTCCTCTTATTAGGTTTGGAGAGCACCAGCCCAGGGACGGCCGTCTGCGTCGTAGTCGGAGTCGGAGTCATGGAAAGAGCCCCAGTTTCGCCGGCAGTGAGTTCTACGTGGTCTGTGTGATGTGGTTGCGGGGCCGACGGGTGTGGGTGCCATGAGTAATTGTAGAAGAGATATACACGCCGATTACGCACCGCCGACTTGGAATGCCAGGACAGGGTTCCAGGTTCCTTTCTCCTGGAAACATTTGCATTCAGTTGGTTTCCATGGAAGAGGGTAGCAGAAAGAACGGTCGCTTACTGTTACATCGAGAAAAGCCCACCCGGGTACTACTGTTCCCGTCGGAATGAGGCGTGAGAATCTAGGGGCCATCATCGGGAACATGGAAATCAGGTACAAAGAGGGTAGACGATTCGGGAAACAAACGTTGTGGGAGGATCTATTGTGGTGCAGTTGTGCGACCACGACGTCCATCTATCATTGAATGAGAAATACATGAGCGAGAACAACGAGGGAAAAGCGGGAAGGGGAAGGGAACGCACGAGAACCACTTGGCACCTTGGCAAGCATCACAAGCGCTCATCAACGAGTAAACAACCGTATTGCACTTGCATATGTCCGAATCATCACCGGGACCAGTTGGGCCCGTGTAAGAATCGCCGGAGATTAAGAGGGGGATAGTAAACTCTTTTTTTTTTCCACCACGATAAGTCTGCGGATAAGCGAGACAAAGTGAAGAATTGTGCACACCTCCATTATTACATACGCCCTGGAGAAAGGCAGCGACAGCGCAAGGGTCCTGGCCAAGGGAATTGAACGACTGAATGGCCATTTGGGATTGATTGAGGTCAAATTCGTAAGAAAAAAGGGAGACCAGGGGGGTACAAACGCACCCAAGACCAGGATGAAGGGCAGCTTGGATATGTGAACTGGGCGGCCACAATTTGTGAGGAGAGAAGAAAGACTGTGGCAAGGAAATATGGGGCCAACATCCTGCACACCGTGGTTGAAAGAGGACCAAAAGGACCCGGACTCGGACCCGCTTAGGGCTGTTTATAAAGGGGAGGAGGACCGAGCCAGTTAAGGTAGTCAGACAACGCACCGATACAGTCTTATCTCGGGGCCATCATTCGTATCCTCTATTGAGTTTAGCTCTTCTCTTCTCACGATTAACCTTCCCCATTTGACAGTTCTCGGCGCGATATCTGTCACAGCACTAGTACTAGCGGCAAGCGGAGTATCGGGTACAGTTGGCACCTTCATTCTCACGTCTCACCAGTTAATCCCCCCCGGCCACCTGACACACGCTCCCCTACTGTACTCTCCGTCATCTTTTTTATAAGAAAAAGAAGAAAAAACAGACCTGGATTGTATCTTTCTTGGAAATCCGCCCTCAAAGTCAAAAGAGTTCCATTGAGGAGGAACAGGTATTGTACATCTGTTCCGGCGCTCGATACTATATATAACTGAATCTGTGGTACTGACCATCCGCATTCGCCACATAGCGTGCCCCCTTCAAATGGTTCGACCTTACCCTGTTCCTGTCCCACGACTTGGGTACTTCGCTCATCACTCATGTTAACACCTCTTGTACTTACACCCTTGTTCTTCCTTGCTCACTCTGCAGCTGCTCAAATCCACGCTCCCAATTGCAGCTTGGCATGGCAATGGGTCCGCCTTAACTATCTCTTTCCTCCCACCTGCCTTTTAACATCTGATGCCTTGTCCAGACGTTCAACACTCTTGGTCAAACTCCCTGTCTAGTTGCAGCGTACATGCTGTCAACATGTAGCGGAGGCGGTCAGTCATCTCCTTCTTGATCCACCTCGCCTTCTTACCTCTCATAACCAGTCTTTTCCATCGCGACTTTGCAGCCCGGGGGTTCCTACATGGGTCCTAGCGGTGCTGACGATGGAAACTTGTGCAAGTGCAACACCATCGCATATTCCCTCATGAGTGCGTGCGATGCATGCCAGGGAGAAAAATGGGAAAAGTATGTCCAATAGGATCTTCTCACTGACTTGGCTCATCTGTTATTAGTTGGTCTGAATATTCGACCAACTGCACAACCACTTATTCTATCGCATCGTGAGTTGACTGTTGCGACCCGAATATCTCCTCATCCCGCCCTGACGACGATAATTACTCCCCAGCTTCCCTAATGCTGTTCCTGCCGGAACACGTGTTCCCCAGTGGGCCGTCATTGACATAACAGTTCGT
>QFDX01001646.1:0-15316 GCA_003315875.1 Lactifluus piperatus
CCTCCTTTTTTTGTATTATTTAAATCATGTTTCCCCAACTAACCTCCATAATTGGACTCGTGTGCGCACTCCTTGACTCTAAACAACGGTGGACAATGCATCGTCGTCGTACAAGATCTGCCCCTGACCGACCAACAGTGGCTTCGCTGTTCATTTACTATAACCTTCCTTGTCAAGTGTGTGACGATAATCTTCTGATCCGCTCCCCTCCGAGTCTGCGACGTTTTCTTTGCCAACGCCGGGCCGACGGTACGTCATCCATTTCATATGACACCGATCTCCCTCTTTGCTGTTTGATGTGTTCCTGAACAATTTGAAGAGCCTAACTTATCGCTTTGTTCGGCTCCATGGGTCTCTTCTGTCCTCTTTTCTTTGACACGCGGGCGCCAACGACTTTCTGATGGACTAGGGCACCCTTTTACCCTTGCTTGGTTAACAGCGCTTAGAGAGTTCCAGGACACGTCATGCTGGATCATATCTTGGAAAGAGCCAGGGTCACAGAGCAAAACCCTGGCAAGTTACACGTGCCCGTGACATCGCGCAATCAACTATTATTCAACGCGATTATCCACTGTGGACTATGATACGTGGGTAAAATGCCCAGTGTGACCGCTAGCCGTGATCATGATACCGAGTCGAGCGTTATTCAAATTCTCGTCCCCAGCGGCGGTTGTAAAGCCTTGTCACTACTGTGGGCACAGTCATGCCCCGTGCAACTCTGTAAGGAAGCTTCGTGGCGTGCGGACACATTCCGTGCTTTGCTACAATTCACCACACCCATCGACGCACTGCAAAAGCGTCTGCTTTGACAGCCTCAAACATATCTTGTACGCTTTCTTGTGTCCTGTCTGGTCTCATACGCTTTTCTCTTGTGTCCTGTCTCGCTTTATATACCTTACCTATGTTTCATTACTCTTTTCTGTGTCTCTGACTGTGTTTCTCTCACATACTCTTTGTCTCACAAGCTCTTACTTGCGCTTTCTCTGTGTCTCCTGCTAATCTGACTGTGTTTCTTACCTACTCTCTTGTGTCTCCTACTACCCTATTGTCCCTACTCATGCATATAAACCCCTCCTGTTTCCCCTCTCAAAATTAACCAAGTTCTCGTTTTGCCTCTAAACCTCAGTGCGATCTAAGCCAAAGCCTCTCTGCCTTATCAAAGCTCTAAACTCCCTTATCAGTGTCTATCGTGCTCCGTGCCTTGTACCTCATCGCCGCGTTTCCCCTCGTTACCTTGTCTACCTCTTCATTGGGTCGACACTCTCAACCTCGCAGCAACATCTACAACTCTCCAAGTTCGCGGCAACAATGCTTAGCGTTCGGGTTTGGCGCGTCTCACGATTGGCGCCGTTGCAGGCGCTGCCAACACAAATTTATCTAGCGACCGCATGGAAATGCCAGACACTGGCACTGTATGTAAACCGCATGCAGTTTGACAACTTACATATATGGGCAAGACAATCTCTCTAACTCGGAGCTCGGAGCAAAAACGGACATGGGATATCGGTATAAACAACATTTACAGTATGATTGCAATTTTGCCCAACTCCGAGTCCGGTCGGTCCTCAAGTCACTAAGTAAGCGATCCATGTCCCGGCGCTGTCGATTCTACCCACTTTGTTTGACCATTCTTGATCGCTGAGATCCATATCAGATAAATAAATGCAATGCCGGTGCCATGCAGCATCTCGCAAAGTAGTTTTCCAATGTCGGGAAAAGCTCCCGTATACTTTTACACGTCTCAGTCCAACGCTAGCGGAAGGCCCAGAGCCAAAATATCCAAGAACGAACGAACACCTTTGTCACACTTCACAATCAGTATCACTGATGCAAGTCACTTTTATAGTAATAAAAATAAAAGTTGAGAAATTGTTACCTCACTGCCTAAAACGTGAATGTGGAGCTGAGTTTTTCAGGATTACCATATTTGGTGTGCCACATGTCAAAACTGGGAGTGAAATGATGGAAAACGGAGACAGAGGAGAGGGAGAGGACACAAGTGGGCCAAAGGATGGGAGAAGAATGTACGAAGATGGAAGGGCGCAAGCGAGGGGAAAAGCAGGAGGTAAGCGGCGGCGGTGAGGTGGCATATGCACTGGCTAGAGATCAAAGAAGGATGAATCAAGGGCCCGGGGGTGGCCACCACGCAAGGAAGTACGAGAGCAAGGCCGGGCAACTCGGAGGGGGAGCCAGCAAAAAGAGTAGGAGGAGGACCCGAAAGAGAAGAAGAATACTACATCATATCATGATGCAAGGGCATCCGAGAAGGGTGAGACGAGCCTGAGAACTGTTCCCGGGGACAGGAATGGCTGTGCCCAAGGGAGGCTCATGAAATGAAAAGACGAGCTGCCAAAGCTAACTTTAGGGTCCACGACGGTGATGTGACCTGACATGGCCTGACAGGCCAGACCGTTTTGATGGCATAGCCTTGCCTTCACCGTTCACCCCTCGTTAAGGAAGGAGTTAGGCTAGTTAGGTCCAAAAGGATATAGACCGGATATACGTAAAAACTTGTAAATGCACCCATGCATGTATAATTGCTAAACGTTTTTGCTGAGAAAAGCAGCGTGGACTTTGTCAAGAATTACGAGATAATCTGATTGTTGTGTTGGGGCCATCAACGCCGGTCTGTTACGATATAATCGATATCAGCTGTTCTCAAAAAAAAAAAAAAAAAAGTGATATTGCCTCCGTCTTATCACCTTTCGTCGTAAAGTCTCCTCGCCCGGGTTCAACGTTCAACCCGGCTTAATAAACATGTTAATGACGACAGTAAAGGCTCCGATGGCCACCAGGACCCTTGGCGCCGCGTCACGGCAGTACTGTAGTGCGTAGTATAAGTATCCATACAGTACAGCAAACTTATTGGGATTGATGTAAATCATAGAAGTATGCTTCGTTTATGGTCGTGTTCCAACACGCACCGGACGGCGGACGAAGGCTCGCTTTCGGGGGACCAGCTTCTCGTGTACAGCCCCCCTGATTCCAAGACACACTGTGTACACACCACGCATCTGCATTACCTTCCTCGTTGTCATGCACGGAGACAAAAGGCAAGATGTTGATTGATAATAAAACTTCCTTTCTTGCTACTACACAAGACAAAGGACCCGATAACGGAAGGTATTTACAGTTGGGTTTAGGGGTATCCATACCAAAGTAAGACAGGCAACTTCCTATCAAAGGAAGTCAGAGACAGAGGCGAGAGATGGGACGTGTTGGGAGACCGTATTGCCGCAAGAGATAAATACAAGGACCCGGAAATACAGCAAATATCGTCGGATGGGGAACATGGGGAGAGTATGATCAAAAGACATGACCCAAACAAGAAATCAGGAGACTCAACACGCGGAGGTGATGCACGTGAAACAAAGAAGCGAGTTCAACGAAAAGCACAGATAAAGCAGTATCAGATGCAATGACAGCAATAAGTAATGACAAAGGCACTCCCGGCTGCAAGCAGGACGCGGTGTGTCGATCATAGATAATGTAAATGGCATGCAGTTGTTCTTCTTACAGACTGCGCGTCGGATTAGGTATTACATGATGCGGGTTGGTTCATTTGGGAGGGACAAAGGTCCCTCAGGTATCGGGCGAGGGTGGTTGGCGCGGGTATGGAAGCACGTCAATACGTACGACGCCTCTATCCTCCCGGTGCGCTTCGCTCATGGGCCCATACACCTGGCTCTTTTCGGCGTCCCCATCGAATTCCGCAACCGTCTTAGTATTTTTCGACAGTGAAAACGTGGTGCCCGTGAGCTCGGTGGTGTTACCGATAGTGGCCCTACCTCTGCTGAGCCCGAAGCCGGCAGACCAATGCGTGGTGGAGCCGGATGGTCGCGTCGTCCGCGTTCGGAACTTGAACGATGACCAGCGTTGGCCATCGCCATCGCCGTCTGCACCGGCCGAGTTGGAACCAGAGAAGTTGCGGAGTGAGGCGGCGGCGACAACGGGAATGTTGGCGACAGTGAGTGACATGCAGTCTTCAACAAGAGCAGAGATGATGACAGGGATACCACCCTCGGTGATGATGTACGCGGCATGCACGAGGGACACGATTGTGGTGACAACTTGCAGAATAGGGTTAGCGCTCGAGCAAAGGAGAGGAGAAAGGGGACAGACTGGAAGTAGAAAAGATGATCACGAGACGCCAACGTAGGCGCTTATCCTTGAGGCCTCTGATGAGCCGAATAGGCAACAAGATGAGCGATAGGTCGGCAAGGACGTCAGCTATGGAGGAGGAGGGGGGTTAATGGAGTGAGCAGAGTAAACGAGATGAAGATGTAGCGGAGATACAGACACACGAGCTGGCAGATGGCAACTTGCTTAGGAAGATGACATTGTGGACTGGTCTTGTTTTTCCAGCCATCGTGCTTGGACTCGCAAACCCGAAAGAGCTGGGCAAGGAAAAAGGCAATAGCGCCGATAAATAGGGCGGCGAGCCATTTCAAGCGTCTCCGCATAATGGGATCTGGGTCGATACGGATGATGGAAAAGAGGATGGATATCCGAGCAGACCATATGACGCAGTAAAAGGTTACGGCCATCAGATAATAAGCAGCGATGCGGTTGAGCCTAGACAGGTCTGATGGGTGTTCGACGTGCATGAACACGGCACCAAATTGGAGAATCAGACTGGAGAATCAGGAGTGAGGGGCAGACTTTATGGGAGGGAGTTGTGGGACATACAAGAGGAGGGATAAAAAGGCCCAAGCGTCGTCCCACCAATAGCGCTGCCTTCGGAGCCAGAGACGGAGCGAGGTCATACATATCGCTACAAAGCCACAGACGGATTCTGTGACTGAAGAGAAGATTCAGGTCGGGATGGGTAGCGTAAAGAGGGAATGTACCTTTGATCTGGACGAGAGGGTCATGGATGTTGATCCCCATGAGAGGGGCAACGGGATTTAACGGATTGAGGGAGGAGAGGAGGGAAGCCCGGGCCTTTTTGTAGGTGTGAGCATAGTAGATATCTCTTCCCCCTTCCCCGCCCTCGTCTAACTAGTAGCGATCGATCGTTAGATTTAAAAATGGAATCCTCGGTTCCTCTCGCATCAAGCCGGGCATCATTGTAGATTTCTCCGTCTGATCGCAATTCTTAATTTATAGTAAAGGCCATGCCACTCTTCTACACGGCGACTCTCAGAGTTTCCTCGGTGTCTCCCCAAGCTCCGCGGAGGACACTACTTTTTACCTTACTACCAAGGAACAACTTCCTAATCTGGTTATATTACCACCATGTCATATCTGCATTTCGAGAACGATGATGAGCTGCTGTGCTGTATGATTGATGCTCCACTAATCAGCTGCGCCAACGAGACAATCAAAACCTTGTTTTGAACAAGTGAGCTACAGTAGCGCTTGTGTGGTGCGAGAGACACGTTCGCAGCGCTGTAAACGCTGTGATCTATAGTTCC
This sequence comes from Lactifluus piperatus, assembly GCA_003315875.1. Classification (NCBI taxonomy): domain Eukaryota; kingdom Fungi; phylum Basidiomycota; class Agaricomycetes; order Russulales; family Russulaceae; genus Lactifluus; species Lactifluus piperatus. The sequence goes on from QFDX01001646.1 coordinate 5,418, forward strand.
GAATTGGGAAGGTATCCTGACGGTCCCAATGGAAGTTTGTACTTGTACATGTAGTTGCCATCTTCTAATCGGCCCACCTCAAGGAACATGGCTGAAGCGACACAGCTTCCTACAAATCACTCACGGGTCCTCATATAAACTTCATACAAGCTTGTATGAGAGCAAAGAGTGAAAAATCAGAAGTACTCATCCAGAAAAACCCAAAACTGCTTACTGTAATCACACTTAGAACCACTTATTTTCATTATTCTCAAATTTATATAAGCACAAAAAGTAAAATATACTAATTTCTGCTTAGGGACAAAGCAAGAGAAGTAAATAAGGACACTAAGAACGAGAAAAGTGATGTCAAGAATGGTAATGAGTCATAGCTTGGAGGGACCCCTTGTGCTGTGCTGTCTGGTACGACCTCACCCTCACTCTCCTCAGGCGTGCTTGCCAGCCCAAGGCCGGTCTGTCCTTGCTGGTGCATTGCCTCGCACTCTTTGCAGGACACTGGGCGGTACAGCTGTGAGATCACACCAAGACCAGTGCTACCGCATGCGAACTGCTGTGTACGTGACTGGAGGTGAGATGGGCTGAGGCGCCATCGCTCGAAGTAGGCACATAGTGTCATCCACCAGCATCATTAGCACCCCCTATCCACCCTGCAAGCAGTCGCTTGCAGCAGCAATGAGGGGTGCTGCGTTGTCGTGGCCTGGCAGGTTGCTGGTAGTCATCCCCACACTCGCAGTAGTTGTCCACGTGCTCTTCTCACCCGGCGTGGTCAGTAGCACCCACCACCACTACTGTGAGCCAGTGCTCACATGGCGGAAGGGGGGGTGCTAGGTGGAACCTCGCCCATCGTTGGAGAGAGAGGCTGAGATGTGGTTCTTGCCCTCCATCTCTGTTACCGTGATCTAGCCTTTGTCCGGTCATCGCTGTCGTTCTCATCACTTGTTTCCCATCTCCTTGCCCACCGTTTCCACCACGCGAGCAGTTGTTTGCAGCTGTGGATGCCGGTTGCCTTCGTCCCCTTGTCCCCCCCTCGCGTTGTTGTGCGCCTTCTCTTTGTCCTCTTCCTCCCCATAGCTTTGTAACTGAAAATCTGTTTGTAAAAAGAAAATGAAACGAGCAAAGAACGGTTCACCAGCCATCCTCGGGCAGTTTTGAGGGTGTCGAGAAGGTCTTTGCCGCTGTTGGCCTTGGTGGTGCATCGCAACCGCAGCTGGCACGCAGGGGTATGGGCTCGCAGGACTTGCTTGAGACCCCGAGCCCGAAGGACGGTCAGTCGCACAGAAGCAGCCAGACCCCGCTCAAGAGCCTGGATTTGGTCCCCGAGACAGCGGCGAACAAGAGCAGCAGACCCCGTTCCTGCCGTCGCCTAGCTTGCCTGGTCAGGGTGAAGAGGAGGAACACGATGGGGAATGGGAGGGTAAAGAAGGTATCACTGTGGTGAGGGTCGAAGAAGGTGGAAAGGGAGAAAGAGAGGAAGAAGAGACACGGCGCCGTACGAGGGAAGGCCCGTCTTCGTTCTCTGGCCGTGCTTCGAATTCGCTTTCCAGCCTCAGACAGCCCACGCTCAGCCGCATTACGTTCGCAGTTCGCCACGCGCCATGCGGAGAAAGCTGCGCACCAGCTTCGAGAAAGCTGCCACCAAGAAGCATCTGACTCTCACAGTATTGTCCCAATGCTACTGTCTCCACTCCAGGTCTGGGAGCTAAGTCGCGAGTTGCCGGATGTCGCTCCTGCTGAGGTTGAGTCATAGCTGTGCGGTGTGATTGGCGCCGGCGAGGTCCATGTGGCTTGTATGGCGAGCAACTCGATTGGGGTTAAACAGAGATACATTATGGTGGGTGCTGGGATAAAGGAACTGGACTTCGAACGCGTTGCACCTGTTTGGGCGACTCCCAGTGGACTTTGGCTTTGGTTCGACCTTGGGCTTCCTTTTATCGGTGTACTGTACTGTAGAGGTACTAAAGTTATAATGACCTATGGGTTACAGTATGATATCCAAATTTCCATTCACCAACTTAGTGAATCACCAAATTTATGGGTTATGAGGGTTATGGATTATCAGGTGATTGACTGTATATTTCAGGATGTGATATGGGGGCAAATCAGGAAAAGTGACTTTTATCCAAGCCTCGAAGTATAAAAAGCAATGATAGTTTGAGAAGGGCCGCGGGCCGTACGTACAGTAGATGAGATAAAAAATTTCAGGATACGGATAAACGAGAGGGAAGAGGACGCACGTGAAACGCAGGAGAGGAGAGATAGATAGGTGATAAGTAGTAGGGTCAGCAATATAACGACGATGCGTGGGAGTGCACCCAGTAGTAGAGGGGGAGGATTGATAGGTTATGTAAAATATCGAGTAATCGTCGTCCTTTTTTTTTTGGCTTCTGCACTACACAAGAAAGTAATTGGTGTACATCTGGCGTTTCTTTCTCAGGAAGAAGGGAAGGTTAGAGAATGACTTTAAGTTTCCGACGAAGGTGGTTGACTCGGGTAAGGCAGCACGTCGATTCGGACAACACCTCTATCATTATCGTTGTCGACGCTCTCAATCCGTTCCCCATCCGGCTTCGCACCAATAAATATCACGTCCGGATCCAGAGTTCCAAGCGAGTGCGCAGGCATAGATTTCCTCGTCGACTCATGCGCGGTGTTCGTGAGCTCCGTGGTATCCCTGATACTGATACTGTCCCTGCTGCGCCACATGTTGTAGCCAGTGGACAAGTGCGTGGTGGCGCCATGGGGGCGGCGTGTCGACCACGTACGGAACTTGAGCGCAGATTTCGCAGATTTATGCCAGCGTTGGCCATCGTTATCTTCGGTTACATCAAAATCGTTGGCACCTGAGATGCGGCGGAATGAGACCGTCGCGACGACAGGAAGGTTGGCAACGGTGAGGGACATGCAATCTTCAACAAGTCCAGAGATGACTTCAGGGATACCACGTTCAGTGATGATGAGCGCAGCGTGCACGAGGGACACGATTGTCGTCACGACTGCAATATGGGGTTAGCGATTGTGCGAATAGAGGAGAAAATGGGGAGCTACTAGACGTGGAGAATATGAAGATGAGACGCCAACGGAGACCCTTATCCGTGATTCCTTTAATGAGTCGAATGGGGAGCACAATGAGCGATATATCAGCAAAGATGTCCGCTGTCCGTAAGGAAGGGTATGATGAGCCGAGCGCAAGACGAAAATAAAGAGGCGAATTAGAGGAGTACATACACACGAGTTGACAAACAGCGACCTGTTTAGGAAGATGGCATTGTGGGCTGGCTGTGTCTTTCCACTCCTGGTGCTTGCCCTCGCAGGACCAGTAAAGCTGGGCAGTTAAAAAGGCAAAGATAGCGATGAACAGTGCGGCAAGCCACTTCAAGCGTTTACGCGCGACTGAATCTGGGTCGATACGGATGATAGAGAAGAGAATTGATAACCGCGCAGACCAAATGATGGCGTAGAAAGAAGAGGCTGTAAGATAGTAAGCGGCGATGTGGTTGAGCCTTGAAATGTCAGACGGATGTTCAACGTGCATGAACACGCCGCCAATCTGAACGAATAGACTGGAGAATACAGGAAAAGGCTCGAGGTCATAAAGTCGCACCTCGAGGACAGGGAAATGGTATATACCAGAGGAGAGAGAAAAAAACCCAAGCGTCGTCCCACCAGTAGCGGCCCCTCCGGATCCAGAGGCGGAGCAAGGTGGTACATATTGCTACAAAGCCACAGACCGATTCGGTGACTGGAGGGAGCGTACAAACAGGCTGTAAGACAAAGTATATGGAAGCAGAGAAGGAAAGCACCTTTAACCTGGACAAGAACGTCGTGAATATTGATGCTCATGAGGGATCACTCGTGGAACTTGTGCCGACTCCCAGTCCGATATAGTGTCTCTGAGCGTCTACTATTAGTTGGTGCCACCACCCCCAAAGCTGCCTAGTCCGTTCGCCAGCATCTTTATCTCTATAAGTCAAGATTAAGGGTCCAGGACAAGTCCAGGATGATCACCAGTTCGTACTAGCACTTTGACTTCTCACCAACTTTAAATTTGGTGCCGTATGTGACGGTGACGATCCAAGAATGACTAATAACAAAATAGCCACGTTAATAAAGATAAAGTGTTCTCACCTCACTGATTTCCCTAGTTGGATTACCACTTAGTCATATCGTGAGAGCCTAAATAGTTTCTGAACTCGAAGCTTGAATGTTAAACTGCTTTTTCTCATTTTTTCGGGGGTCACCCATCACACACGGCAATAACCAAAACAGGTAGGGTGCAGTTTCTCGATCTTCGTTCAGAGCCGACAATTCTTTCGCCAGGCGAGTCCATTTCTGCCCTGCGTTAGATACTGTATAGAAGAACTGTAAGAAGTCACAAAGGTCAATGCCACAGGTCCAGAGCACCACGGAGGACGCGAGCAGGTGGCTCAAGCGGTCAACTGAGAAAAACAGTCGAGCTCCCCACGCGAACATGTTTCTACCCCAGATCACCGTTGATCAACTCACGATGTGTTCTAGTCTTCGAGGAAATAAGCTTGGGCACGTGCAAGTGCGAATTGAGGATTACAATTGTTGCCGGTATCATCCTGATTTGCGTCACCCGATGAATGGACTCACCTAGCTATTGCCTCCTAACTTACCAACAATCGAGATTCTGATGGGATGGATGTGCTGCACAAGATGTGGTTTACGACACTAAGGGGGTATGACAGTGCGTTTTGCATGCAGAACTGTGAGCACTGTTGTTCTGCGTTGCTTCTCATTACCTGGACTTCCTCACTTACTACGCTCTCCACAAACTTTTCAACAAATTTCGTAACCAAATAGCCGATACGCACCGGGGAATTTTGATCAGAAGTGTCCCAATGTAATCGATCCAACCGTTGTGATCTCAAAATCAACTTTTTGAGTGTATCTATTGTTCTTGTAGATGCCATTAAACTTGTTGTGTCGTTAGAGATAAAGTACACAGTACGGCAATTACTGATGGATACTGTATGAGTTATTAGCCCGGTCTATCATGGCGCTTACCGGCAAACTAGAAAAGGTAGTCTTCTGATCGATCCAGTAATTTTGACATTGGTAATTTGGCCCTTTTGACAACTCCAACTCCCCTTGATCGAGGGAAGGGAAAAAGTTCCGCGACGCGCTCGTCTGAGTTGAGGTTCAATCGCGCGAAGAAACCAGGCAACCCAGAAAATAGCAAGATCAAGGCGACTCTTTCATCCAGTCATGCGCGTCAAATATCACGTATGCACACGTACATACCCATCCAGCAGTGATAAGAAAAGCAAGTTACCCAAATGATCTTACAGCTCGATGGTCTCCTTGTGCTTGAATTTTCGCCCTGCCCGATCCGCTGCGCGGAAACAGAATTGGTTCCCATACAGCTCAAACTCAATATGTGGGCCATCCAACACCGTTTCGGGTTGTCGTGCGTCGTTACAGCTGCTGCTGCTGCTGCCACCGCCTGTTCCCGAGGTTTGCCCCAAGCTTCCACTCACAGTGGTGGAAGGTTTTGTGCTATACAAAGGGACGGCAAAGGTGAAGACAGATCCCTGCTTGGGTAAAACTGAGACGAAGGAAAGGGGCGGGGAGGTCAGAATCCGCAAAATCATGAAAAAAAAAAAGGAGAAACAGGGCCCAGGTGTGCGGGGTAGGGAATGGGAAGCAGAAAGGGCTGGTACCTTTTAATTTATTCTTACGCGTCACAACCTTGAACGTGTTCTCCGTCTCTTGTACGACAATACCCGATGCGCCAACGAGGGCAGCGTTCCTACTTCTACGCACTTTTTCCCCCCCAAAGAAATACCAGTTAAGTTTTTGACGCGCGCCAAGAAGAAAAAAACTGACCGGTCATGATCGAACCGTGAAAGTCGGCCTTGACAAGTTTAGCGTGCATCCCCGCAGCCTGGGACATCGGAATAGCCACATCGTCCTCACCCTTTTCTCTCAATGGTGGCTGCGATGGGCCAGGACCAGGGTTCAGCGCGAGGAGTTCAGACATGTACCCAATCCACAACCGATGAAGCGGCACGAACAAATCCCACCTAATCCAAAAAAAACAAAAACGAGTGGGTTCCCCAAAGTTTTGTTTGGCTTCAGGACAGAAAGAACGCCGCGCGCACACACGTACCTCGCTTCTTCCTCGCGTAGCTGCCACAGACCCTTCTCAGCAGCCTCTCTCCGACCCATCATCTCCCTCTTCGTTTCCTCTTCCTTCCGCCGCCGCTGCCGCCGGTGTCGACCAGGGCGGTCCTGGCCGTCACGGTCTCGACGCTGATTTTTATCGGTGAGAGCGAGTTGTCGTCGACGTACGCGTTCATCGTATAGAGCCTGTGCGCGTGCACGCGACCTATCCGAGGACGTGAGTTGCGCCTGAACAAACTCGGGCGTGAATGGGCGGGAAGTGCGGGGTGTGGATTTTTTCTGGGTGGCGGTGGGGGTCACGGTCTGACAAGTATTTAGAAAAGGACGATATTTATTGAGGATCTCACGCACTGCGGTGTTATCATCTTGGAGTATGACGCCCTGGTACAATGTTGTTGGATGATTCATTGTGAGATGTCCAGTCGTGGATCGACTGTTAGGTAAGCAAAACGTAACGTTGAAAAGATTCGACTCATTATTTAAGCGTGTGTGCACTGAAAACAAACATTGACAATACCGATGCAGTAAAGAAAGAAAGAAATTGTGAGTTGGAGAAGGAAAGAAAAGAAAACACAACGAGGGGAGGATTGACTGTAACAGGCAAGTAGTAATTAAACTACGGTGCGAGTGAAAGAAAAAGAAAAGGTGGGAAAGGTAAGAGAAAAAAAAAGATTGATGCACAATTGATCTAGAAGGGTGGGAACGATGATACGCGGGTACATACATACATATGATGGGAATGACGGAAACGAGGACGGGTAAGACAAGCGAAGGAGTGACTGCTCGGCATGGGGAGCGTTCGCACGCATCACGTACAAGAGGGAGGATATAGGGAGGGAGGGAGAAAATGGATGGAGAAATTTGAATATGGTAGTCCACAAAATAAGCCCCGCATATCCACCCACCAATAAACCATATCCACTTATCCTAGTCAAGATCCATCGCAAATTCCTCTCCTGTCGCAAACCCGAACACCGCATCGTCATCATTTCTTACGACACGGGACGGACCCGCGATTGTTGATAAATCAATGCGCGTCCCAGGGCCACCGGGCGCTGACACAGACATTACAGGGCCGCCGTCCATATTATCTATAAGCAAGCGGCTGTGTTCGGGTATGTCGACGGCTGCAGGTATAGGCGCAGCCGGAGAAGCGCTGAACTGTAGTGGCGCAATGGAGGGTGTCGGCGCAGACGAAAATGGTACAGGTGGGTCGACGACGGGAATCATGCCTCCAGGCATAGTCTCCGCCCGACGCCGGCCAATCGTGGGCGCAATGCCCATCGTTGCTGCCGCTTCCTGTCCGACGTGAACAACAGGGCGCCGCGCAGGGCCTGGGGTGACATCAAACGGGGAAGGCTCGTAGAAAGCACGACCCCATCCGGGCCCTTCGGGTGGGCGGGCGCCCTCAATTGGGCGGAACGCCATCGCGGTTGCGGTCGCACGAATTGCAGCGTCAGTGATCTCCGTCGTCGCCATTAAGCGTTCCCGCCGGCGTACACTGCCGCTGCCATTGCCACCGCTGGTACCCGTGCGCGCGCTATCGGGGACATTTTCGCCGTCTTCATCCCCATCCTTAGCGCTGCACCAGAATCTATGGCCCTCGCTCCATGCCGAGCTTTGACACTCTTTCCCGCAGTATTTTGCCTTTCTGCAGCGGCGGCATTTGGCGAATTGCCGTGGGTACTGCTCCCATCGTCCACATAACACTGGGTTGCAATACAATGCGTCAGAATCGGATTTTACTTTGCGTGCAGCAATTCGAATACCACGTACTATTAGCACATTGACGTATCCCTCCTCTGCTGTCGTCTTTTCGACAAGCGTTTCGCATGATAACGCCCGCCCAGTACTGTATCTCTGGGGGCAAAGTCGGAGGCGGGTTCGGCAAATCGTATTCGTGCGAGCTTGGTCGGAAGGTGAACCGCTCCACAAGCGAGAACACATTTGTTTGACGAGTAGGCGTAGGCACTGGAGCAGTGGCCGGTGTGGGCGGAGGAGCAGGGCTTCCCTTCTCCTTCCCATTGCGACCCGCGAGTGCTTTGAAGAATCCGGCGCTAGCAGTTGCATCTTTACCACGCGATGGCCCCGCTGTCGGTGTTGCCTGCTGCTGCGTGGCCTGCGGCTTTAGTGTGGCGGTCGCCGGATGGAAGCTGGCGCGTGGCTGGTAAAACGCCTGGCGAACGTGGGGGTATTTGCTGAGATAGGCTAATAGTTGGAGGGCCGAAAGCACGTCTTCATCTCGATGGGGACACCCTGACTCGTGATGATGGTGATGGTGGTGGTGACGGGGAGGAGCAGGAATAGTTTCGGTAGTGACAGGGAGCGGAAGAGTGCGGGGGGCAGGGGCGTTCGGTCGGACAGGTGTTTCTTGGGGATCATCGCTATCTCTGCCGCGAGGGAGACTGACGTTTACCGCCCGTGGCGTTACGTCCGTCGCTCCTAGGACACGACGCACAGCTGTATCTGTCGGTCGCAACGTCATGGTGGTCTCGATGGCACCGGGTGCCCCAGGTGGCGCACCCATGGCGAAATCATCATTCGGTTCCAGTGCCACGATGCCATCTTCTACGCCGTCGCCCTGTACATCCGCGTCACTGTTGATGATGATGTGTGCATCTGAGTTGAGTTCCAGGGACTGGCCGGCGCCCGTATCGGGTGTAACATCCGAGACGATGGCAACAGCACGACGAGTCAGCGGGGAGGTCTGCGGCCGCTCCGGGGAATTGTCGGTGGTTTCTTGAGCAGGATCCATGTCAAGATCTCCATCTCCGTCGTCCTCAGTTTCTGTCTCTGGGCGAGAAGTTCCGCGAGAGGTAGAGACAGAAATTGTGCCCTGGCGGTCACGTGTGCGATGTGTCCGACGTGGAGGAAGGGCGGTCGTATCCCAGATAGGTCGTGCGATAATGGTACCGCTTCTGTCTCGTCCTGGAATTTCAACGGTGACAGTGGGAGTGTTCGACCCTGCCGGCGTCTGATTCCTCGATGTATCGGTCGAGGTCGATGTGTCAGCATCGCTGCCAACGGCTGCAAAGGCAGCGTCGGAAGTTGGGGTTGGGGAATCAACGCCTGATATATCAGCCTGTGTTGCATTGGAGTCGTCGGACAAGGCAGCCGAGTCCGCAGAAGTATCCATCCGATCGTCATCCTGCAGAATTAAACAAGAAAATTGTTAGAGAGACACCCGGGTGTGTGGGAGGGGAGGGTCGATCGTCGAGAGGTGTGCAGATTGAGGCTTACATCTATAGTAGCGCGGATCGTGAGTTCGCTTGCTCGACTTCTCCCACGGATGGTTTGCATGCTGTCATGTGGCAGGTCTTGCCGTCGCTCGAAAGCACGCGTGACATCTGCAACCTGCTGGCGAGCACGCATCTCGGCCTGAGCCAGTTTCCGTGCTGCGCGCTGCTCACGAGTCTCCCGCGGCATTCCGGTGGCACTGGAGCTCGGGCCGACAGCAAAACCTTTACTTGCAAGCCAAGACTCGAGGATGCACCCTACGACATCGAGTGTACCCGCCTGAACTACTCGGCTGCGGATGAGCTCGCTACCGCGAACGCCGATGTTGACAATGCACTGAAATGCGAGAGAAAAACGATAGGCGGCGTGTTTGTCGAAAGTCTTTGGAATGAGGGTTGGGACAGGTTTAGGAGGATGGTAGTTGGGTGGTAGAAGGCCGTAAAGAAGAGCCGGATTCTCGGGAGGGGGAGGTGAGAGACAAAAGTCGTGAAGCATGCGTACAAGACGTTCAAGGC
>QFDX01001647.1:0-10657 GCA_003315875.1 Lactifluus piperatus
TGAGTCGGAGGGTTCGGATCAGATCGGCTATCATAATATACGTAGCCGCCTGCTACAGGACCCGCGCGCGCTACGCCACTCCCATGGCGCCACTACCACAACCATCACCGCCTCCACCTCCAGCTCCACCCCGGCCGGACTGGCCGATCCCAACTTTTAGCCTACGAATCCACGACCTGTCTCATCCAGGAATCAAACTTTTCTTTGACAATGTCGATCCCATTCGAATCATGCATGATGCTACCGTTGCAGCGTTTCAGTGGTTATATGTGACAACGGACAAGGCACCAAATCTGTGAGTGCTCCAAGCAACCACAGGCACAATAAAAATTTTGCTGACAGTGATCGCAGTGTGCGGACAATAGAACTCGTCCTTCGGCCCATGGATGGCGTGGCCTATACCATTGGTTCAGAATACGCAAAGGAAATACATTTTGCATGCCAGCATATCGTCAAGAGTGCCGACCGTTGCGCAGACGAAATCCGCGGCGTTCTGGTACATGAAGTCGTTCACTGTTTCCAGTACGATGGTCGAGGCACCTGCCCTGTCGGTCTTGGTGAGGGAATAGCAGGTGCCGCCCCATCTCCTTCTATTTCGAATTTGGAAATCGGGCTCTTACAGTAGACGCTTTTTTTTACCCGCATATCCCCAGATTGGGTCCGCCTCCGTGCCGGTCTCGCGCCCCCACATTGGAGCCGCGGTGGGACTAGATGGGACGCGGGTTATCATGTTACTGCTTATTTTCTGGAGTGGTTGACTGAGCGGTATGGCGAGGGCACCGTACCCGAACTCAATGAGCTCATCAAAGACGCATATGACGAGCTCATTTTCAAGACTGTGACAGGTCGTAAGGTCGCAAAGCTCTGGAAACTTTACAAAGAGCATCTCGATGGTGGTGATGGTGATGATCTGGAGTCTCTCAATACCAGTATAACTGGTTGTGATCTGTCAACTCCCAAGTGTGACATCGAGAAGTCCTCGGATCAGACGGGGGGAAACTCTGGCTCCAAGACAGTCGCCCACGATTAGCTCCACTAGTAGAGGCTAGATCCATGATTGAATACAGTGCGAGGTAGTGCAAATCAGACCGTACAGGAGAATAGCAAAAAAAAAAAAAAAGTAATAAAGGTAATAGAAGACTGACTATCCCATCTCTTCCTCGAGTTCCCGAGCTAAAAAGTCATCGTCGTCATCATCGTCGAATATACTTTCCTCGTCCTCTTCCTCGTCCTCCTCCTTGTCCTCACCGTCAGGACTGGCCACCGTCAAGAGCAGAGGCTGTTCAAGTTCAATTTCAATTTCATCAGGAGAGATGGACTCTTTGAGCTTGGACGCATTCTGCCGTTCTTTGGCAAGTTTCTTGCGTTTTGACAGTGGTGAACGGGGCAGCAAATCTTCGTCGCTTGCATTCAAGCCCGTTTCTGACGGGGTCAAACTTCGTAGCCGTTTGCGTTGAGTCTTCGTAGTAGAGGTTACACTTAAAGATCAAGCTGTTAGCCCAAGCATCTGACAAAAGAAGGTTAAGAAGGCCTCGCACCTCCCTACGCTGCTCGTCTCGTCCGCCACGATCTGATCGGTCTTCTCCGTCGACCCAAACTTGGGACTATCCTTAACGCCTGCATCGTCGTCATCGTCACCGTCGTTTTCATCTTCGTCTTCATCACCACTTGCCAGGAATTCTCTCAATTCTTCATCTACATCCTCCCACGAGAGCGATAACTCTAGATTCCTTGACTCTTCCGAGATGCGCTTCAAATCGTCCAGCTCATCCTCGTCGATCGTGCCATCCCCCGACGCCACCCTTTGAGCAGTTGCCCCAGAACCGCCCTTCCCGGATCCGGGTTCGACGTCCCAGTCATCTGCGTCAGGCTCTGGGTCAGACGAAATCTGCTGAGCGTCAGGTGGCGCCGGAGAACTCGCCGTGTCCGGCGCACTGGCATTAGAGGACCTTGGTTCGTCCATCAGATACGGCGTTTCGTCCTGGCGCTCCCAACGCCCGACCGAGTCGGTGAACCATGCGAGCCATACAACCTTGATGTTACCCCGCTTGCGGGCCTGAGCGGTTTTCGCGGTGCCTTGCTGTTAGCAGATGTGAGTCGGGTGCAATGCATTCCGGAAAGGGGGAATTAGTACCTTCGCAGCTACAAGATGTGTCACTTCTCTTGACAATTCTGTATGGCAAGTGGCCCCAAAAGCCTCAGCCAAATTCCATATGTCTGCGCTTTCTGGTTTGGTGTCTAGCGGGATCAGACTGGAGAAGACTAGATGCAGGCCATCAAACGTCTGTACTCGGAGCCCATGAATGATGACCTGTGGGAAATATGAACCCTCACACATCTAATCGATATTTGCTTGCACTCACTCGAACGTCGTAAAGTACGGATGAAGGCTGTGCCCTGCTTGAAAATCCGGCTTTCTTACCCTCATCAGGTTGTCGGCGGTCGTATGCTCCAAAGAACCGTTGATGGACTGTGTCCAAAAGCTGAAAAACTTTCAGACATGCCCTTATTTCAAGGGAAGATACGACTGACACGCTTAACTCGTTGAAGTTCTGTGTCGTCATTTTTGAGCAAAGCCTTGCGGTGATGCTTTTCTCCAGAAGATTCGTGTGGGTTCGAAGTGCTCTCGCTGTTTCCCGACGCATCTGTACTTGCTGGACTTTCGCTGGTAAGGTCACCATTGGCCGCTTCTTGCAACTCCTCTTGAAGTTTAGCCAAAGGGCGTTCCTCTACCTGTGCCTCAAGTGCCAGCGAATTGCGGGCCATCATCTCCTTCTGTAGAGTCTCCTCCGAAACCGATTCCTCAGTGGGGGGTGTACTGAGTAGATCAGAATCAGAACCGTTGTGTGGGGAAACCGGAACAGAAGGCGAGAGTGTAGATCCTGGTATGACATTTGACTGTCCATGGGATGTTGGCGGAGACATTGGGGTGATAGCGGATGTTGATGAGTCTAATCTGGGCAGAAACGTTGAGTTGATATCACCTATACCAACAAAAAAGTCATCTGCGGAGATGTTAACGGCATATTCGCTACAGAGAAGGATGATTCTAACATGGAATAACTTTAACAAGATTGGGACACCATTCCCACACATCCGCGCGATCATCAATGATGACGACCATTGACGTGTCTACAGGGAATAGCCGCTGTAGGCTCTTCTGTGTGAGACCTGGCAGCATATCAGTTAAAGAGGCCGGTGTGTCCAGGACAGTATGCTTACTGCCGCTTTCGTCACGACTCAGGATTCGCCCGCCAAAAAACTTCCCGTCCGGATCAATGGCCTTACAGACCTCCTCCGCGTAAGCACGTGTGCCCATAGTATAAACATGCATTTCATACTTGGTCGCCACACTGCTGAGGAAGCCATGCCATCCTGGACTGTAGCCCCATGAACGTCAGTGCGAGAAAAAAGGGTAAGGCAAAGACATACCGGGGCTTGACATAGTAAAGGCACCCCTGCATCTCTACCGCCTTCTCTTTGCCCTTTGCTCGACGCTTGTCGGACCCGGGTGGGAGACCAAAGGACTCAGGACCAAGGCGAAATTTCTTCACATCTTTGAGTGCCTCCCAGTTCGGATTCACCTCATCGTCTTCATCTTGACTCGACTCGTCCGAATCGCTCTCACCATCCTTATCTCCGGAAGACTGTCCTTTACTAGCTTGATGCGCCTCCCAGCTTTCGCCTTCGGCAATCCAATCGCCTACAGTAGGGTCAACGGTAGCATGGACAATGGTTTGATCGAGATCAACGATGAGAGAAAGCTTGCGAGTCTTGAGAAGGTGTGCGGCCGACTCTTGTTCGATACGCCGTGCCTCCTCGAGAGAAACCTTTGGTCCATTGGCGGAATGCGTCATCTGGATCGAGGCTCGCGCTTCATTGGAAAACCCGGTATAGTCAGACCTGTTGTTGATGAGCATTTGCCGACATAGACATGGAATATTGGGAAGGTTGTACGCACTCTGTCATGTCTTTTCCACATAGTGCGCAAAGGCCACCCATTTGTATACCGTGTTTGCAAGGCTCGGTGATATGAAGCACAGCATTCTTATCGCTTGTGATGACATCACGTTCCTTGACGCACCACCTTTCGATAGTGCCTTCGACTGGGCAATCCCATACGCCAAACAGAAGCTGAGTTTGCCCACCGGGTTCCGAGGGTTGAGAGGTAAATGAATATGTTAAGAGAGGAGAACCGCGCAGAACGGAATCGGATGTCCTGGCCCGAAGTTTGACGATACTGATAGGAAAAGGTGTTCCCGGGGGTAGGAAAATCTGTGAGGAGGAAGATGACATTGGGCCTGAGGGAGTAAGAGGTTTGGTTAGCTGAATTGTGCCGTCGGCACGGAATCAACAAAGATGTCGTGCGTGACCGAAGGAGGCAGTCGATTCTGTATACGTACACCGCCGCGGTTAAAGTACAGTCCAATTAGGGGAAGTCTTTAAAATAAATTATCGACTACACAGTTCGTACCGTACTGAAATACTGATCAAAATAAATCAAACTGAGTGTGAGAGTGTGTCCAAGAGGTGTATGTGTGTGGGCTGTGGCGCGGCTCTGCCTGCCGCCGTCCCTCGACCTCGATCCAACAAAGTCGTACTTGATTACCCGCTTCCAGTCACCCAGACTACTCTCATACTTCTCATACCCTTTTTCTCCTCATACTAGCACTATCTCCATGTAGGTTCTTCTGTGCAACCTTCTAAGACACTTTATTCTACCCCACTGATGGGTTTAACAGCAGCCCCGCAACACAAATCATGGATCCTGGACTCGGCGTCGATGAGGTATCACACTCCTCCGCCTTTCCATGAAAACGTCAATGATCTCTTCTCTCAACTTTTCAGATCACGCCAATTGCGTTGCTTATGGATGAGCTCCGTTCCGAGGACGTCCAACTACGACTGAACGCCATTCGTCGTGTGTCCACCATAGCACTCGCCCTAGGCCCTGATCGCGCTCGAGACGAGCTTATCCCCTTTCTTCAAGAGTCCGTAGATGACGAGGATGAAGTTCTCTTAGCCCTTGCGGATGAATTGGGGAAGAACTTCGAGGAATACATCGGTGGGAATGAGTATGCCCATGTGCTACTCGGACCACTGGAGAATTTGTCTGCAGTTGAAGAGACCTTGGTCAGAGACAAAGTACGCTTTCATTTTTTAAGCAATCCCTTGCGAAAACTAGTAATTGTGAGCTCCTGCCACGCGTTCAACGCGTTACAGGCCGCAGAATCTATCACTAAGATCGCTGCTGTCCTCATGCCACAGCAGATCGAGCAATATTACATCCCCCTTCTTACCCGACTATCTCATGGCGAGTGGTTTACATCTCGCACATCATCGGCTGCCTTGTATGCTCCCGTGTACTCCAAAGTATCTCCAGCCGTTCAGGATGAACTTCGAAAAGGCTTCGCTGGCCTTGGGTCGGACGACACACCGATGGTTCGGCGAGCGGCCGCAAAGTGGCTGGGAGTGAGCGCAGACTCTCATATTCTGCTGTCGCTTGCTGACCACGCGACACAGGCATTCGCAAAAAACCTTTCCAAACAGCATATTCTCTCGGATGGACTTGCTATATATCGCCGCCTTCAGGCGGATGACCAGGACTCTGTACGGCTACTGACGGTCGAGGACTTGGTTGTCCTTGCTCAGCAGCTTTCCCCTGCTGAAGTAAAAGAACAGTTGCTGAAGCAGATTAGACAAAGTGTATCGGATAAAGCTTGGAGGGTGCGTTACATGGCTGCGAATCACTTCAATGCGGTAAGTTGCCTTGCCATCGTTGGTTCATCAAACACATGATATACCATATTCAGTTATCTGAGGCCGTTGGGGTGGAACTCGTGAGGGAGGAGCTCGTCAATCACTATGTACAGTTATTGAAGGACAACGAGGCAGAGGTTCGCACAGCAGCAGCAGGGCAAATTCCAGGTATTGTTGATAAACATGTGATTTCTGGTGGAGGTTGTTCAACTCAAATTTCAAAGGCTTTTCAAAACTGTTGGAACCCGAAGTCGTCATTGCCCGCATAGTACCCTTTGTTCGAGAGCTTTGTCAAGACAGTTCTCAGCATGTCCGCGCTGCTCTAGCAAATCAGATCACTGGGCTTGCCCCTCTCCTTGGTCACGGACCCACCATCGATCACCTTCTTCAGCTATTCTTGCACCTTTTAAAGGACGAATTTCCCGATGTTCGACTGAACATCATTAGCAAGCTTGAACAAGTTAACGAAGGTATACTTCTCCTCTACATTGGATATCGAATTCCTGAAGCTCCGATTAATTTCAGTTATCGGTATTCAGCTATTGGCTGAGAACCTCTTACCGGCCATCGTTGAGCTTGCTGAAGATAAGTCATGGCGGGTACGACAGGCTATTATTGAATATATTCCGCTGCTGGCAACGCAGCTGGGCCGGGCGTTTTTCGATGAGCAACTTGCAAATCTGTGTATGTCATGGTTAGGCGATACCGTCTACAGCATTCGGGAGGCTGCAACGACCAATCTTAAGAAATTGACGGAGGTATTTGGCGTAGAGTGGGCTAGGACGCAGATTGTGCCGAAGGTGGTGGGCATGGGATCGCATCCCAATTATCTCTATCGGATGACCACTGTACAGGCGATTGGGGTACGTCTCTTGAATTTCGTTGCTCCGCTGGACTTGTGGGTTGACTCACTTATAGATTATTGCACCTTCTCTAAATCTCGAAATCATCTGTGACGAGATAATTGACGCGCTTCTGCACCTAGCTAGCGACCCAATTCCGAATATCCGATTCAATGTAGCAAGATCCTTGGAGGTTATTGCAACCATATATGGGAAGAGACCGGAAGGAAAGGAACTTGCGCAGAGCAAAATCGTTCCCGTTTTGGAGGAGCTGAAGGCAGATCAGGATGCGGATGTTCGCTATTTTGCTACTCTCGCGTCCCAGAGAACGCTCGCAACGATACAGGGTTAAGGTAACCGACAGGAACCTGATCATAATTAAGTCCTTGACTTATAGTTCTGAATTATTTAGGCGGACCTGTCGTGATTGTTATCGTGATAGGAGTGGGAACATCTGCACATGTTCCTTCAGCTCTCCTTTACTGTGGAATAAGAAGATAACAGTGATCATTGTATAATCGTTCCTAAGCAGAGCAATGTGTAGAAGCATTTCCAAATCGTTGTGTGCAAAGCAGAATTTTAAAAGTGAAATAAAACTGATAAGTGTTATAAAATTATCTCATGCAACGGCATTTGAATCATTCAGGCACGGCGAAGGGAAGAAGATTCAAACTGAGATTTAAATAGTGAAACACTGCCATACATGGCTAGAGATCCTCAGAAAGGGACGAGCCGAGAAACTGGGAGATGGTGTGATAATACATCCGGTTTGCTTATTATTACCGATACTATTACACCCGGGCAGAGCTGAGCTGAGCTGAGCGACTTATTTAACATAGCGCTCACTCCCTCTCTCTACTAGCACTATGTCCACAGAGCCTCCCCTTCCTGACCTGGATATATCCGACGATGATCAGCACCCAACCGAATTATCCAATAGGAAAAGAAGTAGCAGAGGTCGGTACCATTGATTCTAGTACTCTCGTCATGTGCATCCATCCCAACTCCCCACCGCTTTAGCCTGTGACCAATGCCGGAAGACTAAGAGCAAATGCGAGAGGCTCGGAGGCGAGGATGAGCAGTGTAAGAGCTGTTCAGCAGCTGGTACAGGTACTTGCATCACCCCCTTCTTCGATCCTTGTTCTACGTTACTGATCGTGTCAACCTGCTCGCTAGCCTGCACGTTTTTAGGTTTGTATCATATGATGTCCTTTTCTCCATTCACCTGCATGAATTTTGGCCATCCAGGTCCAAGTTTTAAACGCGGCCCTCCGAAGGGTTACATTCACGCCATCGAACAACGATGGCATCAAGTGGAGTCTGTCCTAGGCGCAATCCTGTCATCGAAGGACCCACACGTGCAAGCTCTCATGAACAACCTGCGCAAGGATAAACTTGCCTGTGACATTCTTACCAGAGTGGATTCTGGCCCTTTTGTGAGTAACTCACGCTATTCTATCCGAACCATCTAAGTCGAACGGCACCGTCGTACAGGGCCCAACAGGTCGCCTTAACCTTTCGTCAGCGATGACAAAAGAAGACTTCTTTGCATCCATAATGGACAGCGATGCTCTACATCCTCGGGATCCATCACGTCCTAAACGGCAGTCCCGAATGTCGCGCGAGATCGTTTCCTCGAGTATGTGATGCCCGTTGATGCTATAGGCACTACTTCCAACCAACTCGATTCAGATAACTCGATGCTTGTTACTCCGACAGTGGAGTGGCAAGATCGCCTCTCGAGTCGCTACGCTGTAGTAAATATATCAGACGCGCGATCTCTTTCTGTCCCGCGGCTCAACTCGGGTGGTCAACCACCAGCCCAACGGCGTCGATTAGATAAAGGTTCCGTTGCACCACCCAATTGGGATGGTCTGTATAAGCTCGATTCAGAATCCGGTGGGTGTGGTCAATAAGTACTGTCCTTGACCCGAAAAGCCCGCTCATCGCTTCTCATTAACATATAGAGGAGTCTGACACTGGTAGTGATGCCGCGTCCATGCTTGGCGAATTGTCACTCGACGAGAACCAGGAGGTACGTTCAGGTGTCATGACATCCGAACTGATTTAGCTGGATCCCCTCGCCGTAGGTGCGATACCATGGTCTTATCAGCGGTCTACATTTGTTATCCCAAGCCGATCGCACAGATGAGCGCAAGGTCGGGGGTGTCTGGTGAGTGGACTATCGAACCATTCCAAATGCTCTAATCGTTTGCCCAGGAAATTACCCATGGCACGCATTTGGCCACCTGCCGTGAATCAGTTCATACCGGAGGAGAGCGTTGAAGCTGTCATGCCAACTTTGGATGAACAGCGCCATTTATTAGATCTATATTTTATCTATGTACATCCGGTTTTTCCCGTGATCCACAAGTCACTCTTTTGGAAGGATTTTGAAGCGGCGTAAGTGAAGCATTTGCTGAATAAGTCCTTGCATTGGATCTTACTCGTCCTTCATAGGCATTCGTCAGTACCTAGGTCGTGTTGAGAAGGGAACCTAATGCTTACCGGCTCACAGTTGCTCAGGAAGTACCGCTCGTGAAAGGCCGCACGTCTCGAACCTGTTGCTTCTGTCAATGTTTGCAATCGCGGCCCGCTATGATCAAGCTGAAGCACCTCCCCTCGACCCAGGAAGCCTTTGGGAAGCTGGGCTAGACCATATGATTCAGGCGAGAGAGGTGCTAAGTACGCTTTTCCTTGACGACTTTATCGATCTAGGCAAAAATGTTTACAATGGCCAAGACCGTGTTTACCATTACTGCAGGGGAACAACGTGCCAAGCCTTATTGCTTTTAGGATTGCGAGAGTTTGGCATTGGTGCGCCATTCCACCTGCAATCATAGCCAACAGCCTCAGACTAAGAATTTGTAGGCCAAATGGAGCATGGCTGGCTCTACACAGGTACGCAGTATAGTTAAAAAGCTCAGGTCGCTCATCAAGCGCCGCAAAGGAATGGCATTTCGCATGGTACGTTAGGCATGGATGCTTTTCGGGTTTACCTATTCCGACGACGACGACGACGACGGATTTAGGCACAGGACCTTGGTCTAAATCGTGACGCAGCACTCTGGCAGATGAATGGTAAGAGTATGTTTAGTGCACAAGAACTGCAGGCAAGAAGACAGATATGGTGGGGGTGCATTAGAGCGGACAAGTGCGTGGAATTTGAGCTTTTATGCATTTCCCGGCGTTGTCTCATCAAGTAATTTACAGATACACTGCAGTATATATGGGCCGGCCGCCGACTATTTCCGAGTGGCACTTTGATACCCCGCCACCCGAGGTAAATACGTGTTTGTCAGTGGTCAGTCATCTTGACGTATCTCTGAACTGGCACTTTCGGCTCTAGGATGAAGCGGATGACCTCTGGGCGCCACACTGTTCAGACCCGGCGTCCGTTGACTTCAAACCTGTTCCCAACCGTACGACCGCCTCGTTTCGCAGAGTGGCGACACTTTGTACGTTATAATTGCTAGCTTATGCCACTCTTAACTATACCCACCGTAGGTGTCATAATTGGAAACGTGATTAGTAGGATTTATCCCGTACACGCACCAACACACTCGATGAAGCGTGCTGCCCTGGCCGAGCTTGGTGCGGAATTAGATAAGTGGTACGCAGAGCTTCCCGAGCACCTCGTCTTCGACCCTGCCAGCTCGCGGTGTATTCCGCCACCAAGTGTGCTTTTGATGCATGCCTCATACTGGAATACCGTGCTTCTCCTTCATCGGTATTTGTGAGCATGCGATCCGGTTTTTTTTTTTCCTTGAGCTAATTCTGGGTGTGCGCAAGCATACCAAAGTATCGACCAGCGCAGTGAGTTTGTCATTTTCTTAGTAACGCCTGACAAACACCCTGCAATCATAGCCACCGAACTGGGTCGAACACCGCCCGAGAATCTGAGTCTTGGGCTCTCAAATCATTTGACATATGTCAATCTGCGGCAGCACATATTACATCGATTTGTGCGTGCGCACACTTGCACTAATTTCAATCACTGAACTAAATTCCTAGTCATGGCCTATCGGACACGGTTTGGTCTGGGCCATGGCGCG